>JAYEPQ010000005.1:37194479-37461979 GCA_036321105.1 Dracaena cambodiana
TATGCCTCAAAATCTTAGCGGGTAAGATACGGTTATAATCTTCCAATACCCTAAATTCGATAATCAATCCAATAATAGTTGTATGATAATATATATGATAAATGTTTAGCTATACTTTTACAAAGATTTTATAAATTAAAATTTACAGCTGATAGCCAATTTTTATTATTAAGTTAAGCTATAAAATCTGACCATTTCCATACAAGAAATTTGAACTATGGTTATGAAAACTTACTTTGATAGTTTTACCTAAGATTAAAATTGTACACAAAACCAATAAGCAAGAAGCGATTCCGAATATAAATCTAATATTCCTAGCGTGAGCTGCTAAGCCATCCACCAAATTTCTAAAGGTACCCTCTAAAAAATTATAAGTTTCTCATTATATTTTAGGACAATTTTGTCCTTAAAATCTCTAAATTTCTTGAGATTTAGGGTTTATTGGAGCCTGAGACAGAACATCACCGGTGCAAAAAAGTGAGATGGTGGATAGAACCGATGGGTGGCGGTGGGGGATGGTGTTGAGTGAAGCCTAATTATTAAGTTTTTAGCTTTCGAATGCTTAATTATGTGTAATTAAGTTTGGTTTGAGTACATTTGATCGTAGCTGTATTGTTTGTAATTAGGAGCTCCGGGCACATTTACATCTAAATCTTAAAATACCTATATGATATTAAATTAAAAATAGTATAAATCTTAATAAATTATAAATACGGTATTAAAGAACATAGAATTGGGACTCTGAAAAACTCAGGTTTAATTTAGTTTATTCGATAGAGAAATAAGGAGAGTTTTTAAAGGAGCACACTTTTTTTTCCTAGTGAGCCCACTTTATAACTGTCTAAACTAATCAAAATTACACTATGAAGTGGGCTCATTAGGAAAAGTGGTGTGCTCCTTTGGAAACTCCCGAAATAAGGCGGGAGATTCTACAGTTTTTTTTTTTTTTACTAGTTGATGAGATTTGACGTTTATTTTTTTATTATTCGTTGGATAATGTGTTTGAAGAAAAATTAGAATGGACGAGATTTTACTGAGCTAAAAAGAAAAAGGCTCATAAAAACCTTTCGTGCCAAAGCAAATATTGACGGGTTTATCCAAAATTTTACCCTATAACTAAATTGTCCAAACTTCATAAAAGTTGTCATGTATTATGTTTACTTGTATAAAAACTTTTTTTCCCTAATCGAGATTGAAGAACTCACTGATTACTCCGTAATCATCTTTATTCACCAAGTCATCTAGGTGGCGAAAAATGCAATGAAATAAAAGAAAAAACTCTGACGACTGCTATGAGTCACAGTGATGCACTATTAAATGGTTAATCAAAACCCAATTATCAGGATTTTATTAAATGCTATGATAATTTCCAAGAACAATCCGAATCTCTAGGAAGTAGGGATGAGAACAGATATGGCCGGATTGGGTCGGACCGAATTTATTTAGTGTCCAAACTAAAATTTTAGATTTTTGACTGATCCAAATTCCGAATGGATCATTCTTAAAAAAAAATTCAACTCGGCCCAATAAATTTCGGACAGCCCATGGGCTTTTTGGATTTGCCTATTTCAAGAGAAAATAGCATACAGTATGCTATTTCCTCTTGGCCAGCTGATTACTCTGGTTGAGGCAGTATACAAGTCCTTGAAGAATTTCATTTTGTGCTTCATTGGCATTAATCATGACTTATGGTTTTAGATTTTTCTCTTTTAAAGATCTAATTCCTGCTTTCTCTCAAATTGATCAAGATCGAGAGAGAGAAAACAATGCAAATCGTCATAAACTTTAGAAAATCCCAAACAAAAATACAGTTAGCTCTGCTTTCAAAAGTGAATAAATAAAACTAATTAGACATTCCTTGATGCTCATAATTCAAAACAAATATGAGCTCAATGATGGCACTTTCAAGTCTTGTTTCATTGCAAAGCCTATATGTATCAAGAGACTTTCATTTGGAAAACGGCTATAATTCACCCGATACTTCACTGTAAACACAAAAGGTGGAAATTTGCAGAACATATATACAATTCGATGTACAAGTCCTACATACAACCCAACCAGTTCAACTTGCGATAGATATGTTTAGCCCAAAATATGAAATTACACCTGCAAACACTGTCCAAGTTCATGTATGAGAAGTTGATCTTCATATATTTGACAACCAAAAACATCCATATAAGATATGTCGATCTAGATCTCATCAGCATACACGAGAACACGAGTCACATCTAGGATTTTTGAGTGAAGGGGATGGAAAGGAAAGAGAGGCGGGTGAAGCGGATGGAGAGGAGAGAGAGGAGGGTGAAGGGGATTGAGAGGAGAGAGGAGCCGAATCTAGGGTTTTCGAGTTAGAATAGAGCGACTCTTAGGAATCGTCGGAGAAGGAATGAATGCGAGAATTTGGAAACCTGGACTCTGGGATCGATTTGGTAGTTTGGGCTAATTTTTGGGCTAGTTTGGACATGTTCAAACCCTGTCTATTTGACAAAAACTCAAATATTTTTAGTTCATTTGGATCCACTAGTAAAATGGATAGATCCAAATCCAGCCTTTTCGAATGGGCCCAATTGGGCCTTGGACCGGCCCGAACCTATTACCATCCCTACTAGGAAGCCTATCCAAACAAAATATACATTATCAAAAAGATTAGTAACAATACCAAGTTAATTAATTTAAAATACGGAATATAAATAATAAATAAATTAAGATCTCAATGGAAACAAGTGACGTTTTTCCTTAAAAAAAAAAAAAAAGGTGGACTCGTTTAAATTTGTATACTTAGTAAGCTATTTCAAAGGAGAAACCCAACTTTCCTACCAAGCATGATCCCATATTATCACACAAATCCACGTAATTGGCAAATAATACCCTTTACTCAATAATCTCATATTATATGAAAGATAAGAGTTAAAGTAATTTTTAATGATTTTTGTAAAGCCACAAAATAACTGTAACTAATTTTTTTGAGAGAGAGATCCGTGACTACGTGCTTGATGATCTCATATACATCTCTTTCAATTCAATATTAGTTTCCCAAGTTAAAAACCTGTGTATTATGATTACTAGTTTAAGTGGTATTCCACAATAATCTATTTCAACTTCTTTATGGACAATGGCCTCTAGTATTCCATGATAGGAGAAGGACTTTCATAGTTGGAGAATAAAACTCTTGCGTATGCTGAGCCGCACAATGATCATCATGAGCTATTTGTTTCCTCCATATAGTGTGAGCATCGGTCGCTTCTGTTCGGTTTTCTTCAAAAATTAGTCCAAAAAACTGAACCGAAGTATACTAAACCAAACTATAACCGACCTAACTTCATTAAAAAATGAAACTAAAAATTCGGTTTGGTTCGGTTTTCGGTCTTTTAAGTTTGATGTCTATAATAAAAAAAATTTTCAATAAATTAATCTTCTTGGCCCATATATTATATAACTCACATAAACAATTACTGTAGTAAAAATTTACTATTTCAAATGCCGATGAAGATTGATCTTCCAATATTCCCATTTCACTTCCGCTCAAAGATTGAAATTTTGCAGCACTGATTTATTTGCATTCTCGGAACCAACGTCAGGAAACTAATTCAAGCGAGATGAATGACTGGTTTGTTATGAGACCCGTCGCCCGTCGGTTGGCTGCTGTACAGTAAAAATCATTCCCTTTCGCTATGTCGGTTGGTAATATAACCGAAATAAGGCGAAACCAGAATGTATAAAATAATAAAAATTTATATATTTGGCCTTTTTCGGTTTGTTTTGATTTTGTCAAGTGGGTACCAAAATCTTAACCGAAACCTATTAAAAAATTTGGATTCAGACAGTACATAATAAAAAAAAAAAAAAACCGAATTAACCATTCGGCTTGGTTATCCGATTCGGTTCGGTTTTTCGTTATTTTGCTGCTCAGCCCTAGTTCTCCATAAATGTGACCTCAAGGCATGAAATATGATCATTCAATGAAATCTCCCAAGTTAATTCTAAATTTCCAAACTCATACTTGATCAAGGATTTCAAATTTAGACGCACCCCCCCACAAGATAACGGTGCCCGTGCCGCTTAAGCTATGCTTAGATAGCTTTACTTTCAATTTTTTTTCTAACTCGTCCAAATCAGGGGAGTTTCCAAAGGAGCACACCATTTTTCCTAATGAGTCCACTTTATAAGTGTCCAGACTTTCAGTCCGGATAAAAAAAACAAAGAAAAATGGACTAACTAGGAAAATTGGTGTGCTCCTTTGGAAACTCCCCAAATCAGGTTTCCTTATCGGGTCTGGGTTGTGTGTTTCAAATGAACCCAATATGGATCCGACCCGTTTACACAAACACACCGTGTCCGGGAGTTTCCAAGGGAGCACACAACTTTTTCTGGTGAGTCACTAGACGCTTAAAAAGTGGGCTCACTGGGAAAAATGGTGTGCCCCTTTGGAAACTCCCCCCATGTCCTGGTCCAGTTTCCTCCCATTCCTTGGAAAATTCTATTTGAGGACGCCGTTTTTCCTGGTGAGCCCACCTCTAGAGTTGTAAAAAAATTATAAGGTGGGCTCACTGGGCAAAGTGGTGTGTTCCGAACGAATTTCCCCATTTCTCTTCCTCTCCCTTGGGCATTCCTCCCCTTTTTGTCCCAATGACCGGCGACTGTTTCAACACTCCCATCGCTCCAAATCAACTATAAAAATTCTCATTTTGTTTACTTTTGAGATATAAACAACAAAACTCGAAGTTCTTCATTCGGTCATTCATTCATCGATTCATTCGCTAATGGCGACTGCAACAATTCTCTCAATCTCCTCAGCAGCCGGAGCAGCAGCAGCACTGAAGAGACACCCTTTAGCAACGAAACCCCTCTTCAGATGCTACCCTAAATGCCCTTCAATTTCAAATTCTATCTCTCTCAGCAACAGGGCACGCCCAATCTCAAAAACCCATTTTAGTTTTTCTCTAATTTATTCCGTTTTGATGCTCAATTTTATTTCTTTCATATATATTTTTTCAGATTTTTTCTGCCCAAATCTCGCAGTACCCATCAGCACAAACTGATTCATCGCAGTCTGAAGAGTCATTAAAGCCCCAAAATTTTTTAATCAGGAGGCTACTCTTGTGTGGTTTGGTGGCTTCTGTTGGCTGCTTAGCTTGCGGGGCTGCTCTCGCTGCTGCTGCTGCTGTTTCTGCTGATTCCATTAGAGCTTCTGGGTTTGGGTTGAAGGTGGCGACTGCATTGAGGAGTTCGGGCTGGCCCGACGAGGCGGTCGTCTTTGCACTGGCGACGCTGCCCGTGCTTGAGCTTAGAGGAGCCATCCCTGTTGGTTACTGGATGCACCTGCACCCTCTGCATCTCACTGCGCTCGCAATTCTCGGGTATAATTGCTCAGTTCATTTCTGTTCGAGCGTCGGTTGCTTGTTTAGATATTAGTCTATGCTTTTTCTGGACATTGGATGACTGCACAGATGTATAGAATTTGACAGTCGGGTTGGGATCTTGGCTTTTTGGGGAGTATTTAGAAACTGAGTTTGATCGTTATTATGCTAAAAAAGTTGGATTGTGATCTTTATTTCATTCACTACTATGGGGCCCTTTTATCATTTTTCCATTCAATTTGTGGGTCTATTCTTTGTTTTATCCATTAGTTTGTAGTTTTTCTGGAAATTGAATGGAACCTCGGAAATAGTTTAATAGTTGGGTTAGGATGTTTACCAAAGTTTAATATCCTGGAGTTGGTATTGGCCGATGGTTCATAGTATTGGAAATAAGCAAGATCGAATATATTGGCAAAATATCAACAATGTTGGCAATATCGATACCAATTTTATAGTGTCTAAATTTCCTCACAATCCGATGCATTATTCGTGATAAGTACTGTTGTCAACCGCTTTTTGAAAGTTAAAACCTTAGTCTTGACATTTTAGGATTTTTGTAGAAGCTGACTTTGTGTTATTATGTTCAAAAGTTGCGTTGCCTTTTTTTTTTTTAATAAAGAAACTGAAATTTTTGGTAGATTAATTTGGTGGCTTTTAAAATTGTACAGGTAGCTACACCCATGAATTTGAGAATGGATTACTTTATGATTCGTAAAAGTTTTGCATATAGGAAGCCCTTTTTTGATGGTTGATTTCCTTCTTCAGGAACATGGTTCCAGTACCAATAATCGTACTTTACTTGAAGAAGTTTGCATTGTTCCTGTCTCAAAAGAATGCATCGGCCACTCATTTCTTGGACCATCTAGTTAAAAGAGCCCGAGAGAAGGCCGGGCCAGTGGAGGAGTTCCAGTGGCTGGGACTGATGTTGTTTGTTGCTGTACCCTTTCCCGGGACTGGGGCTTGGACTGGGGCTTTTATTGCTGCTATTCTGGATATGCCGTTCTGGTCTGCAGTTTCTGCTAATTTCTTGGGTGTTGTTCTTGCTGGGCTACTTGTTAATTTGCTTGTGAATCTTGGCATCAAGTACGCTATTGTGGTCGGCTTGCTTCTTTTCTTTGTATCAATGGTCATGTGGAGTGTTCTACGACGACTTAAGAAGTCATGGAACTCAAATTGATGGTAATTGCCTTCTTCAATTTCTTTGATAAATTTACTATATGCTTCCTTTTAATTTATATCAGGCTAGACATTAATCTTTTGCTCACTTAAGATGGTCAATTTCAAGGCTCAACAGCACACATCAAAAATTTATAATTTAGAAATCAAGTTCTTACGATAGATGGTCAAGATTCCTTATATTATTTAAGAGAAAAAGACTGAAAATAGTGCAAAATTCTGTCTCATATTATTGGTTTGTATTTTCACTCGAAATTGAATGTATATCTCTGGTTTTCACCAACCATTTGGATCTTGGAACTTAGGACATTATAAGACATTTTTTTTGTTATTTCAATTGGAGTAGTGTGTATATGTTGTTAAGTAATGTAATATGTACTTATAGCCATAAGTGGCTAAATTCATGTCTGTTGTATTTTTCACCTTTATGTTGCCTTTTTCCTAGGATATGTAGGACACTTCCCCTCAAAAAAAAAAAAAAAAAAAAAAATAGCGCGTCTGGTTGTGTTGTATACGATGTCAATGTCCATCCATATCCGACACTTAGAAATCTTTATTCTTTAAGTCTTCATTAATCTTAATAATATTTTCATGATGAAATATGCTATATCATACTTTTTGATAAAAAAACTAATTGTTATACTTATACTTATACGGTTGAATTTTTCCCCCATTTGTGACTAACAACCATTGCATATATTTGTATAAGTTATACACACACCAAGTAAGATACCCATATCCATGTGTATTGATCATAGCTTTTCCACATACATAATTACATCTAAGAATTTCAGGGAAGAAGGCGCGAAGAACATGAAGAAAGTAATATGATATATTTTTTTTAAACATGTTCATATGATAACTGATGCAGTTGTTCCATAGAACTGGAAATGCAGAAACCTGTGAATACCAAACATACTAAATTTTGTTCCTCACTCTTATCATGAAGGCTTCGCCCCACGCGGTGTTTGAAGGAGGGTCAGCAGTCAGGAACTAAATGACTTTTCATGTCTAGGGTAGACTTAGTGAATCTTGGAGGCAAAATTGCTCCATAAAACTAACAACAAAGCAGTTGCATGTGTTTTTTTTAATACATTGTTTCATCAAGTCATACACAAGAATTGGAGATATTTCATGTATTAAGGTGGTTTACTTTTGTGCATGTCTCTCTGAGTCACTTCCTATAATTCATAGCTAATCCAATTGAATTGTCATTTCATTACATTGCAAGATAACTCTTAGAAGAAGGCAATGAGTGTAAGTAATCCTTCCACATTTGATAAAATATTAAAATGTCATACTTTATGACAATTACAAAAAACTAGAAATTAAATGATATTAGTTAGGTTAATCATTTTGTCAATGACTTAGTGTACCTATAGTACTTTTAATATCCATAAACATATCAATGTTAATAATAACGAGAAACCATTCATAAAAAAAAAGATTTTCAGAAAAAATAAGGATAAAACATTAAAATGTCATGCTTTTACTCAAATAGGCTTTTTACCCTGCCAAATTACTCTTAACTAGTCCACATAATCCATGGGTCCAATATCTCCTAAACGTTTTTTTGGAGCCACTGAATCTCCATTGCATGTCTTCAAATAAAGCTTATGTACTCGCCTTCTTCACTTTCCTATTTGGCCAATGATCCATTTAATACCCTATCCTATATTAAATCACACTATGTAGCACAAACATGGACACATGACATGGATATGACAAGGAGACGCGGTAATTGATAAACCAGTAGGGAATAGGCACAACAACATAACTATGCATGTAATTATGATATTTTAAATTTTAATTTATAATGACATCAAAAACCGAAATCGTTAGTATATGTTTATGATAGTATAAAAAAGTGGAATTGTAGTGATTTATGATTTAAAAAATATATTTTATGTAACTATATTAAAAAAGAATCTCAAAGTTCAATCCAATACCTTGTAAAATATAAGTATGTAAAACCTCTCACATCTTTGCTAGGCAGTTAAGGTTTGTTATCTTTGAATCGCTTTTATGTCAAAGAAACTATGTATATGTTTTTAAATCAATGCATGGCTCCATAGTGCCAGACAAGTGATCTTTAGGAGCCGACAGATGAGTTTTTGGGTTCTTAGAATCTGACATAGATTTATTATGTGTTTTGTATCAGTCAAATGTTAGTATCTGAATACGTGTAGGACACGGATATGACACTTGCTTGGAAGTTCCATATTTTCATGTTATTGACATATCCATTTGGTTAATAGTCTATATAGAATGTATGTCCAAAATTACATCTTTTCATCACGCCCCAAGAATTAAGATGCTTCAAGTGCTTTCATTGTAAAGCTCCTAACATAATTCCAAAGTCGTTAAATGGAGCATTTATAGGAAGTTTACCTATATCTCATGATCATGTTGGACTAAGTATTATTCACAACCAGCTTTTATTTATATTTCATACCAAATCATACTTGATATACACTTTCGAGATTTTGTATAATCTTCCAAACAACTATTGAACTCTATTATTAGTCAAGTTCTATCAACATATACTTTACAAACTATATGCATATAAAAAACACTACAATACCAAGAGTAAAACATTGTCCCTAGAACTTAATGCCGCGATGAAGTTAGTCTCGGAAGAGCTCCACCAATTGGTCAATACTACTTTGAAAAGTAATTGGGTGATGTGATGCCCCACGCAGTATATTCCCGTACAAATATGCTAAGCCTCCAGTATAATATCGATAGTAAAAATAGTTTATAATTAACTATAGATTTCTCTTCGAAAAATACTAGCTACAGTTACTTTATGAGTTTATGTTAACCATTATAAACTTGACTAATTCTTGTATCATATTTAATATGGAATTATTTGAGCTAGAGCTATTATATTCTTCTCACTCTTAGGGTTTGATGTCCTCGTCAAAGGGGTACAATAACAATTTAACACTTCACCAGACAATATGAAATTTAAAAGTGTTCCCCATAGATTTTAGGAGTGGCTCCCATAAATTCAAGAGGTGCCTCCACTATATTGTTTGGCATTTTATTCCGTGTAGCACTTAGTTTTATATGACACTTAGTTCTGTACACTTCCAGTTGGTGTTTAGCTCCGACACCACTTATATGTCTCATATTCGGAATCTGGATAGCAGAATATTGACAACATATTATTGATTTATTGTAGGAATATGGTAAGTTTCTGGTACAATATCAATAGTTAAAATAGTTTATAATTAACCATAAATTTCTCTTACGAAAAGGTTACTATGATTACTTTATGAGTTCAGGGGTACTATTATAAATAATATTAATTATTGTTTCACATTTTATGCGAGATTATTCGAGTTAGGGGTATTACATGTGAGTTTTACCACTCAATAAGCAACTTAACAATTTCATAAGATATAAGTTCTACAAAAACTAATTATTTTTTGCAAGGTAGAACATGAAAAGGATGAGATTTCCATGAAGTCATTGCTAATTAATGTGAAGTGTCATTGTGGTAACTTCTTAAACAACTCTTAAAAGGAGAAAATGCATGGAATCCTTGTAAAATTGTCCAAGCATGAAATGTTATAACAATAGTAGAGGTTAAACAATTGCTATATTTCGAGGAATCACTTTATCAATAAATCATTGTGATGATAGCAATATCGTTATTCGAAAAATTAGTGATTTGATAAATCATTATATCCATTTGGCCATTTAGTTTTTGGTTATATCCATTTCGCCGTTTAGCCAATGTTTTTGTCAATAACCTTGTTAGTTTTACCCAAATATGGTTAATAATACCTTACATAATAACTTCTATAGGTCTACATAACCCATTAAGTTCATTATCTCCCAGGATGTCTTCTCTGAATCCACTAAATCTCTATTGAATGTCTTCTATAAAGGTGATATACTCATGGTCCACTTACCCACCTGATCAGAGACCAATTTTAAGAACAGACTCCTCGTTTTCCACATGGAAGCTCATGTACATTTATGTTCAAAATTACATCCTTATTTCACGGAGAATATGTAAAGCACCAAAGAAGAGTCCCTTGATAAATCCCATCGTAACCATTTATGAAAATTATTTTCATCATCAATAAATGGAGTGAGAAAGAATTTAAAGCTTTCATTGTAGCTCATTTGTAAGCAATTATAACATGGCCTTCCTGTCATATTTTTTAAGAGTAAAGGTGACACACTAAGCTCACAGTGGAAATCCCATAATATGCTCATTCAATTGAAATCAAGAAAACGTCATACTTATGTCATGGCTTATTTCATGATGAGTGTGACATAAAGCAGCTAACACAAGAACATCATAATCAAGATGTACTAATAACATGCTACTAGTTTGCCCAATGAGATATATTGTCAATACTAGCTACAGGATCATGCAACTTTACTTTTAGAATCGTTCTAAACTTCTAATATCATTTTAACGTGGACTGAATTGATGTTTCCAAAGCAAGAAAGTATTATCTATCTGGTTTTACAATCTAATGGAGGTATCTACCGTATTTGCATGTGGAAACGACCAGATTTTTTGCAAAATCTTCTATCAGAAATCCATGACAAATAAAACCTGAAGTGAGCTCATACGTCAGCTTTATATCCATGATAAGACCATTATATGCTTGTAGTCATAGTTGAAAGATAACAAGAAGAATCCTAAGTCATATGGCTTATGGAGTCATTTGCCTGGGTATCTTTTTCTCCACAGTTTCTTCTCTTTTTCTTTGTTTCGCTTCTCTTCAGTTTTCAGCCAGTAGAGGGCTATCTGTATATATGAGAGAATGAGAGAGGAAAACGAGTAAGAATGAGAGGGGAAGGTAGTCTTCACCCACATACAAATGTCATCCTCTCCTTGACACAGATAAACCAACTCACATGTGTTTATAATCTTCCTACACCCTAGCTAATATGTGTCATTAATCCCGAACACACCTCATGCACATGCCTCATGCACACACTTCAAGTACACACCTCATGCATACATATATTGTTAAACTATTAAAATAATATTATATATTCTCATGCTTGGCATATATGCATGCAATTCCCTCGAACTTAGGCTTTGGCATTAATGATCAAATTGCTCATAACAAAATGGATGTCATAATAATTTCCAAATTAAGAAACTATATTTTAGTGATCACTAATATTGATTATACTCTTTAGACAACTAAGTGGTAATAGATTATTAGAATCTATAATGAAAGTATGGATATTACACTTTACACTTTTATTGCACAAAGAACATGTAAAGCATCAAACAAGAGTTTCCTAATAAATCCCATGATAACTGCTTGTGAAACTTACTTTCGTTATTAATAGATGAAGAAATAAAGAATGGAAAATTTTTTATGGAAATTTATATGCAAGTAGTGCACAATACTAATATATAGTATCATAACTTTCATTTTAAATATTTAAGAGCATAAGTGATACACCTTGCTTATTGTGAAATCTCATGATATGTCCTTATTGAGCTCGCGAAGACACTGTACTCATGTCACATCTTTAAATTATTCTCTTGATGAGTAAGAGAGCAACTTACAAGGGATTATGAAAATCTAGTAATAATCTATTACTAGTTTGCCCATAAAAGAAAGATCAATTTATGGGTAAGAATAGGTCAGACTCAGGCCAGACTTATATAAGCCTGATTCCGGATCCATTTATCTTTCTTGAGCCCAAGCTGGACCTGTTAATAATTGGAGTTGATAGGTCGGGCTCGGGCCATAATGGGTTCGTTTAAAAACACTCTATTATGTAGTAAGTAAATATGTCAAAAATAAAATAAAACTTTATAAACAATCATGAAAAAATAACAAATAAGTAAGTGAAAATTTTTCTATCTGTATATTCTACATAGATTATCGATCATCCTAAGGAGTAGAACACACTTTTATTATAAAAACATTATCTTCTATTTCAAAGAGAGAAGAAGGATCACAATTCTCTATGAATGTAACCAAATCCATTATCCTAAAATCCATTTCGATATTATGCTATAATAAAAATATATTCATATCTACTGCTTATAAAAGTACCAATTGAAAAGATCAATTTGTCAATTTTGCCCTAAAATAAAAATTATTTTTCTTTTTGAACTTTAGAAATTTAAAAAGATAATTTGGATAATAAAATAATTTAATGAGCATCTCTGTCTATATTTATTCTATTGGATTTCAAATTCTTTAACCTTAGCCTTATTTAAACTAAAGCATAAAGATGGTTATCTCATATATACTTTTGAAGGATTTATTTTTCTTATCTATATTTAAATATGGATATACATATACAATTTTAGTGTAATAAGAAATTTAAATTTTAAATTTCCAAATACATACCTAGATAAGGATTTACTCGAATTTTTTAAAATAAATTGGAACATTTATGCATAATTTTATAAATAATTTTTTTTTTCTGTAAACACTTGATATTTTCCAAGTATCTAATTTCACTAGAAGTATATTTTACTTATCCCTTGCATAATTTGAAATATATCAGATCTTAGTCCAAGGTAAATGTTAGTTTAAATCTTATCTTACTCACTTTATATTGTCCACCAATTTTGTGGAATGCAAAATTCTACTTAACTAAGACTAGTCCTCAAGAAAAAGTTAGAAAAATACATAATAATTTTTACAATAAGGCTTATTTCTTTATATCATAAATTCTGGTTTTTTACTTAGAATTTAGATTAATAATTTGGTATTAAATTATTAATAACTTTTAATTCTTTATTTCTATTTTATAGGTAAACCATTTTCATATCCTGGTTTATATGACAGTTAATTTAACCCAAATTTTTTAACTTGCTTTTTTGTGTGTTAATCCAACTTGTTTCTTTTTGATAATTTATATAAACATAAATTCATACATAGTTACCTATCCATTTCTTTAGATGTACTGTGCATAATTGGATAAGCATTAATACAATCTAAACATTTTCATTTGTGCTTTAAAGTATATTCATAATTTTTAGATCAACATAATACATGTATGTTGGCATTAATATTTTATTAATGTGCATAGCATGTGTCACCAATTAAACTAGTATTCTTTTATGTATCACTCATAGAAAAAAAAAATTTCATAAATATTTGATTATTCAGGCCCATTGGGTCATTACCCATACGCTCAAATAGGGCCTAATTAATTATCAGCCCTAAAATCTAATTGTAAGTTCATCTCTAAGCGGGCTAGACTGAGTCGTATTTGAGCTGGGCTTAGCCCAGATATCATCAATATTATCTATAGGATGCTTTACTTATAGAATTCAACAACAACTAAGCCTTTTATCTCAAGCATTTGGTATAGGCTAATGTTTTACTTTTATTATCTTTACTAAAATTTATTATTAAAACAAGAAGCGTTCTAAATCATATGGAATAAATAGTCACTTAATCTTCTTCTACACTTAAGTTTCTTCACTTCCGATTTTAGCTAGTAGAAGGTGAGAGAAACTAGGTAAGAACTGGGAATAGTCTTATATGCCCCCATCCTTATACACGTCTTTCTCCCTATGCCATGCATTAAGTCTCCTTTAGCTTTTGTCATCCAATCTACTAGGTGGCACCAATACAAAGCACTTGCATCGTGCATACACCTTAACCATACATCTTATGCATGCACTTTAAGCATACATCTTATCCATGCACCTTATGCTACATAAATAATTAAATTATCAAAAAATATTATTAGTTTTGTAATATATGCAAATAAGTTCTTCAAACTTTAGCTTTTCACACAAAAGTTAAAAAGTATCCATAAGAAAATGATGTTATAACAATTCTAACTCATAGAAACTATATGCTAGCAATCATTATTATTAACTAAATGCTCATTACCGATAGATTATAATATATTAGTAATTGATCATTGACATGTATAAAGAAGTAATGGACATTATACGAACAATATGAATATCAGTTTTTGCTATAAATCCTTCAAATTTAGTATCAGAGATTTATAACATATCAAATCATTCAGGCCCAATGGGCTAAGAAACTGAAGCCCAAGTCCAGCCCGGTTATGAATAGGGCCAAAATCTTGGCCTGAGTCTGAGTAAATATACCAAAGTGTGGTCCATGCCGGCATTTAACCAGGTCAGACTCAGACCTGACTCTGGCTTGACCCAATTCCCAGTTGTACTGCCTCTAAATAATTGAACTAAGCTCGATCAAGTCATACTCATTTTGGCTCTTTAGTCTTTACATCCCTGCTTGTTCCTAGTTGTAGTGTTTTTTAAATTTAAAATTTCAAATCTAATGAACCCTTAATGTCTTTTTGTTACACACTTGGATTTCCACTTATATGGACTGGAACTGTTTTACAATGAAATTCTTCAACCCTGTCCATATGTTTTTATCTTATCATCTATTTACTGATAATATCGAGAAATTATTCTAGCTCGAAAAATTAAAGCCACACCTTCTGGAGTTCTTTTGGTTGGAGTGCCAAATGCGGACTGCAGAATATCTCTGTAATCTCTGTATAACGACTTCTGTTTCGGATATGATCTTCTCATCTACTCTTCTAGCAGCTACGGTTGTGATCCATTTGAAGCAAAACTCAAAATCAGTGTTATTTAAACCTCTGTCAATACTCTTGGTGCTCTGATCTAGAATGAGAAGAGGCATTCTGTTCTCGCTTTCTTGAAAATTGTAGAAGATTGCTTATTTCTTCCCCATGTCGTCTTCACATGACAATAATGTAATTTTCCTGATTAAAACACTGTTTTCTTTCTTATCAAGGTAATGGAACTGTATGTTGATCAGGACATGGTAACAACTAAAGCAGCTGTTGAATGCAGCACAAAATGTATGGTGCTGAATGACTGGTAGTAGCTGGAGATTGATGATTTATCTATGGATCTAACAAATTGGAGAACACTGGATATGTTGTTGACCAACAAGTGATATCTGTATATTTGATTCTTGGCAAGGTATTTTTTTTTTTTGGGTAAAAAAACACGCTGACTGAAAATAAAATGAGTTCGGAAAATACTTAAGGCGTGCTTCAGTTTTCTGAAGCCTCAATTCTGTTTATTTTTATTCATGAAGATCTGAAAACAGGAAGCTTATTTTACACTGAATTTTTATGAGTAAACTGTTTTGATCTTCAAATTAGCGAGCTTTTTTTTTTTTTTTTTTTTTTACCCTCTTTCTTTTTGTCCTCCACCTATTCGTAAAATGCTTGGCTGTGAGCCTATGAATGTGCTCGCTGCAATCGCTGTTATGAGAATTTCAAGTTTTCATCTTTGTGTGGAAAACGTACAGGGTTCCCTTTGTAAGCATGCTACGTGCAGAGTTTCATAGTACTGAAAACTTTTGCTTCCAAAATCGTTTTTCATGTGAACTGCAGAAAATATTTCTGGTTGTGAATGCTTTATGACCAAGAATCTGTGGCTAACATTAGTATTATGTGGCTCCGTGCTATTTGGCCTCTTCTGATTTGCCTTCTTGCTTCTGTGTTTCATTTAACATGAAGGTTTGAAAGTTCTTACATATATTGTAATCCTTTTCAGGTGGCTATTACATCAAACATCAATACATATCAAACCTGTTCTCTCTGGTAATGACAGAGAACAAAGAAACAATCAACTTTGAGTATCTAGAGCTGGTAACCATTTGGATCTATATCTCTTATGACTTCCTCTTGTTAATTTCCTCTTTATATATATATATATATATATATATATATATATATATATATATATATATATATATATATATATATATATCAATGGAAATGAACTAACAACTCATATAAATTATTTGAGCTATAGTTCATTTCCATTATTTCAAAAAAAAAATTCAATTTTTTTTTTCACTATAGTCTCATTCTCAATTTCATGTGTAAAAAAAATTCAATTTTTTTTTCCACTATGGCCTCATTCTCAATTTCATGTGTTTTAATTTTGATTTGGGTTTCATCAAATAAAGACAAAATTAATGGTTTTTGTTGTATCCACTTTATGAAGTCGCCAATGAACTTCAAAATTTATGAAATTTGATACTTAAAAAAGTATTATGAGATTTGATGCTTAAAAATATTTTGATAAAAGATGGATCGTTAGTTTTTCGTTGCCAACTCACGTAACTTAGTTATGCTGACAGCTCATTTATATGGTAATCCCTTATCTATACTGTCATTTATATGGTAATCCCTTATCTATAGTGATCGCACTACATAAATCTTACTAAAAAAGGCAAACACATAAAATAAGTAATCAAATGAGGTGGGCACAACCACATCAAAAAAGGCAAACAAAGAACTTCTTCTAGTCTACGATGCAAGTCATTATTTACAGTAGGAAAGAAAGATAATTATCAGGATGGGAGATAGTAGGCTTTCATTGCGGAATACCAAGATGCATCATTAGTACCTTTTGATTTGATTTTGAAAGAGTTCTGGTGCCAAAGTCAAGCTCATCTATGATAATACTTATATACTTCCATTTTCTGACTTCAAAAGATGGATATGAGCTCTATCATACTGTTATTCTTGATCGTCAAGTAGAAAAAATATGATGACGGTCGGTTTGTTTATATGAGTAGGACTTTAACTTGTTCTTTTAACTATTTGGAGTTAGATCAATAATTTATAATATTGTCTAATTTCAGTCTGTCTATTATCATTATTGACTTGAATATCTAGTTCACTAGATAAATACGGGTCATTAGTTGAAGTCTTTTTCGTGTGCTTGATGAGGCACCATGGAGGTTGCTTTGAGAAGCCCCTCGACATTCCGTTTTTGGTGTTCCGTCACTCGTAGAGGTGTCCCTGATGCATCCCGATGTTTCATAGGATGATAAAATATCGTGATGCCAAGAGTGATCAACTACTGAGGGATCCATCGCATCTTGCTATTTTGACTTTCAAAATGCATCTGGTGATGCAAGAAAACGAACTATCGAATGTCGGATCGATCGTCAACGTCTCCAGCTGTTGCTTGCTCTAGTCGAATTATTAACTGACTTTAGAGCATGCTATTTGAGATTTGATTGAACAATATGTCTTTGATGTTGTTTGAAATCCCCATGGATATGGAGTCACAATGGGAACATATATGGACGTCTTCGTCTATTTATGACTTCGTCTATTTATGACTCTAACATAACGTGAACTAACGATGCTCTTTGTCACCCATTCCATCACATGATATTGGAATTCTTTTCCATAGAAATTTTGGACAAGTTAATGGTATTCAGCGCGACATTGGAAAGTCATTGATTGTCGATCTCGATGTGGCCCTTCAGTCGGAAAATCTTGAGTGGGCATCAAGATACATAACCCTAATGACTTTCTTATTTTAGCTTATTCTCTTCCCTCGAAAGAGTGAAGATGACCCCGATTGTAGGATATTTTTCATGGTCAGTCTGAGAATTGTTGCACAATTATTTTAATAAACTATCATTAAACTAAATAAGAAAGAAAAGAAAGAACTAGGAGTTGGCGCCTACATAACAGGTTGCTTGCTTACCAAGCCATCCTGGCAAGCTCCTCCAGTTTGGTTATTATTCTTGACTTGACTTATTATTAAGAAAACAACTAATTATAAAAATGAAAAATAATCGATTATCTACCTAAGAAGATAGAGAATCCCACATATGAGAAAAGGTCACAAATGGAGTTGAATTAAGTAACATTGCAAAGACATAATGATAGCAAGGTCGGAATATCTCTGCCATTCGAACCGGTTGTTTGCTCGTCTATTTTGGCCAAGAGCGGCTTCCTATTTGCTGCTTGATCTGTTAGATCCATTGATGAGATTTCCATAGGAAAAAATATCGAAAAGTGACCCATTTCTAACAATCTTGTCCTACCATTGTTGACCCATTATCAACGTGCTATATCATATAAGCCTTTCTATTCCAGTCAAATGTTAAACTTTAGTTATATCACCTTCAAAGATGTAGGTGAGCCCTTTCACTCCATCACCTAGTGGGATGCCAACAAAATTCTCCCTTTTCGTGCATACCTTCATTCACTCATTGCTGGAACCAATGTTGAAAATACTGCGTTATGAAACTCGTTATGTTGTGTTATGAAACCTAACGGAACTCCAACGCTACGTAACAACTAAAAATAATTCAATGCATCATAACAATACGTTTTTTATGTTATTTTAAGTTATATTATGTAACGTTACATTAAATTACGTAATGTTACGTTATTTACAATTATTTTTTTAGTAATTTCTATATTGTTGTTGATTATTATTTTGATTATTAGTGAATTATTGTAATTTTATTATTTAATTAGTTGTTGGATTGTTTGATTACTTGTGGAATTGCTAACTTACTAATTTGCGATTGTTTTTTATCTGATTATTGATATATCTTACTTGTTGATTTTATTGAGTTTTTAACTAAATTAAAATCAACAATTACAAATAATATAAATTGAACATAATGAAATATAAATTAAAATAATGATAATAGCTTGAATTAAAATTAAAAAATTAGAATATTGTTTTATTTTTAGATGATAGCAGGAATTACGATTGCAAACTTAATATAACTTATAAAATAAATATGAAAATTATTAAAAAACTTAATATAAAATTAGAATGGATTATGTATTACAAAATGGTTTATATTATTTTTGTATTAATTTTCAATTTATAAAAAGTATTTTATATAGTTTTATATTTTTTATTAAATAAATAGGAAACTGAATAATCTACGTTATACGTTACGCTATATGCGATATAACCTGACAGAAACAAAATATTACGTTAACGTTATTACTATTTAAAACATCTGGAACAAATTCTTTTCTCACTTGCAAGAAAAGAGTAAAGCCTTCCCCTGAGATTGAACCCTGCGCAAAATGGAAACAAAAACAATGGCAGAGTTATTCATGACATTAGAGTGGCGATTCGACCGATCAATATCCGAATGGAATGGATTCGAACTTCTCCTAGAATAGTTTCCGATGCAAAACGAAATTCAATAAGTAATTCAAAAGAGATATTTTTTTGATAGGATTCATTTTCTTTTGTGTAGCTAAAGCCAAGCATAAATGTTGGAATAAAAAGACCACTCCATTTCCTAGACCTGTTATCAACTCCGCGAGTCAAATGATAGAAAGTGAAAGGCTAATTACTTCTTCATTCATGACCTACTGATTAGATTGATCTCCCTTTCACATTCATTTGCAGAGGGAAAATCCTTTTATGTAATGCAGGGAAGGGTGGGCTTTCTTTGGATTCCTCCAACTCCATGAATGAAGAGGGGAGTATGAGGAAGACCATATATATATATATATATATATATATATATATATATATATATATATATATATATATATATATATATATATGACGCAGGACGGAAGCGAAATTAGGATTAGGGTTTTGAAAATTAGGGTTTTTTTGGATGAATTAGGAAAAATATATAAATTTGGGAAGAACTTACGGAGTTTGGGAATCCAAATAGGCGAATCCAAGCCCACTCTCTACGAATCCACGAGGAAAGATTTGTTCAAGCGAAATCCACGCCAGAAATTTTTAAATATTATTCATCTTTTTTAATACTTCATACAAAATCCATATATATAGGAAAACCCTAACAAACCAAATTCTAATAGAATTCAAAATCCTAATAAAATCAGAATTCTAATAAAATCAGAATCCAATCAAATATTCTAAAATCCTAACGTGATCCAAATAAAATAAAATCTAATCTATAGAATCAATTCTGTTCTCCATCAATTCTCCCCGGCTTCAAAGCATTCATCCCGATGAATGCGGAGATAAGTAATGATAAATATGTCCGGGTTGAACTGATTGACATCCACGAAGTATCCCAATTAGGCCATGATGGTGGTTGAGAAACCATAGCTCTTACATCACATCTGAATAAAAGTGGTGGAGGGAGAACTGGCTTCTTTAGTGAACTGTGTCGAACCACGGTAGATCTGGAAAAACACCTGTAATGGAAGTAGTCGAATATAGATCTCGTGAAATATCCAGACCATATGTAGTAGAAGCAATTTTCATCGAATCTCCATAAAAATCTGAATGTGGAACGTATAATTTCTTCACAATTTCTGGAAGCAACCTCTCAGGGGAAACCAAAACTTTCACTTCATTATCAAGTACAAATTCTTGCAAAACATTATGTTGATATACAATAAATTTGTACTCATCATTGCAAATTGCTATCCGTCTAGAAATCTCATCATGCGTACATGCATATCAGGCAAATACAATGCAACAGACTCAAGTAGTACAACTCCAAAAAATAGATATGTTGGTTCTCTAAGATGACATACATCATTCACTGCAAATGATATAATGTCACTATATTGTATGAGAACTTGTTGAATCTCGGAAGGAAACTCCAAACGATCGCTAGAAAATGAAATATTAGGAGTAACCTGCCAAAATATGGAAAGGATGCTCAAAGACTTGCTGGTAGCAATATTAGTATCAACTATTTCATGCTCGGTCTCTTCATTTATAATTGACTCTAAAATTGAAGATCTAGTATCTTGTGGGGGTACACTAGATTCTACCAAAACATTCTGAGTATCAGTAGTATCAGTAGTACTCTTTACAGTAGTATGTATTTCAATAGGAATATGAATATCAGTTGGTGGATGTGTATTAGACTCTTGTGCCTCATTAATAATATCATCATTAACTATAAAAGGAATAGTAGTATCGGCAATAAGAATAGACATATTCGATTCCAATTGTAATTCAACTGCAGTACTTTCCTTAGAAACATGAATCTCAATAATTTCTGAATCGTCAACGTGATTAGAAGGCATGATATCTATGGGTTCACTCTTGAGGGGACACTCATAATCATAATGTCAAGATATGCGATACTTAGAACACTTGATCATGATACATTGAAAGGCAGTATCCATATTTGTCGCATTTAGGGCATTGTGTTCTAATTTTTAGAGTGAATCTATTTTTCAATTTATCTAATAGACGAGTCTTATAATACGTAGGAAGATACTTTTCAATAAGAATATCTTTCATCTCTTCCCACGAGTTTATAAAATTCCTATAACGTTCCTCACGATCTATCTCTACTGAAATCCAAAAATTTTTGGCTTGTCCCACTCATCATCTCCTAGCAAATTGAAATTTACGTTTGCTAGACATTTCATAACAGTCAAAGTAACATTCCATATTTACTAATCAATCAATAAAGTCGCGAGTGGAGGAATAATCATCAAATACGGGATCTTTATACCAAAACTTTTCATCTGTTATTTCTCTAGCAACACGCAGATCATAAATATAATGAGACCTATTTGATTCCGAATGGCGACTAGATCGTGTCGTAAAATGAGACATGCTTAATATACATAATGGATCATGCAATGCAAATTAGTCAAGTATACAGATGATAGTGTAACATTTAAGATTCAGACGACCCAAATGCATGCATTAAATTAATTTCTCCGAATAAATCAATTGCTAAATGCAAATGAATATAAGATCACTGGAGAGAAGTAATTAACCATTCCGTTACAAATTATTGCAATCCAATAATATTCGCAAAGAATTTAATAGTTGAAATTCAGTTCAAATTAAGTATCACCTGCAGGGACGAGTAGTTCACGTCCAAATAAATTTCGAATCACCACTTTTTTCCTTAACTGCTGCAGTGGTCTGCTGTTCTGCTGCTATTGGCTGCTGCCACTGCTGTTCTGCTACTGTTGCTGCTGTTCTGCAGCAGTTTTACTACTGCTGCTGCAATTCTGCTGCTACTGCCGCAGTTCTGCTGCTGCTGTTTGCTGCTATACTGCTGTTCCTGCTTGTTGTTGCGGCTTTTGGTTGTTGTTGCTGCTGTTGGTTGTTGTTGATGTTGTTGTTGCTGGTTTGGATGAAGGGGAAGAAGAGGTGCAAGGCAAGTAGAGGGTGGGAGAGAAGAATTTGTATATATATATTTTTTCTTTCTCTTTTTTTTTCTTCTCTCTCTCTCAGATCTGAATTTTTTTTCTTTTTTTTTCAGATCTGAAAGTTCAGTTTTTTTTTTTTTTTTTTAATGTGAACAGATCTCTCTCTTTTTCTCTCTTCTCTTTTTTTTTCTCTCCTCTTTTTTTTTTTTCTCTTTTTTTTTTCTCTTTTTTTTTTTTTCTCTCTTCTCTTTTTTTTTTCTCCTTCAAATCCGAACTATTTTTTTCTTTTTGCTGTTGCGGGTAGAAAAGAAGAGAAGGAGGAGGAGGAACAAGTGGCTGTTGTTGGAGAGAAGAAGGGAAAGTTTTTTTTTTTAGATATGTACTTTTTTTTTTAGATCTGTATTTTTTTTTGGTTGTTGCGGGTAGAAAAGAAGAGGAGGAGGAATATGTAGCTGTTGTTGGAGAGAATAAGGGGAAGATTTTTTTTTTTCAGATCTGTACTTTTTTTTCAGATATGTACTTTTTTTTCAGATCTATACTTTTTTTTTTGTTGTTGCGGGTAGAAAAGAAGAGAAGAAGGAACAAGTGGCTGTTGTTGGAGAGAAGGAGAAGTTTTTTTTTTTTTTTTTTTTTTTTCAGATCTGATCTGAACTTTTTTTTCAGATCAGACTAAACCCTTTTTTTCAAAATAAAAATAAACTGAAATAAAAGAGGATGGAGATGTGGAAGAAGAAAATGGTAATGGAGAAGAAAATCTAGGTTCGGATATCAAATTTGATGCAGGACGGAAGCGAATTAGGGTTAGGGTTTTGAAAATTAGGATTTTTTTAAAATGAATTGGGGAAATTAGATAAATTGGGGAAGAACTTATGGGTTTGAGAATCTACCCAAGCGAATCCATGCCCACTCTCCATGAATCCACGAGGAAAGATTTGCTCAAGCGAAATCCACACCAGAAATTTCTTAAGAAATTTTCAAATATTATTCATCTTTTTTAATATTTTATGCAAAACCCATATATATAGGAAAACACAAATAAACCAAATCCTAATAGAATTCAAAATCCTAATAAAATCAGAATTCTAATAAAATCAGAATTCAATTAAATATTCTAAAATCCTAACGTGATCCAAATAAAATCAAATCTAATTTATAAAATCAAATTCGATCTCCATCAATATACACACACATTCCATAAGGAGTTATTTATGGAGACGCCCCTAGATCTTAATATAAAAGATGTATGTATACGATCCAAATCTTTAATTATGATTTCCACACTCTAAATAAGTGGTATATAAAAAAAATCATATAATTTAGATACTTTTTTATCATAGGTCAAGAGACCTTACTTGTTCTATTATTGAAAAAACCGCTCATTTTATATATATCCAATATATAGTTAAAATTTATTAAAAATACATGATTTTATAGATTACATTTAACGGCTCTAATCATCTATAAGGATCTTATATGCTGAGATTTAGGGATGCCTCTATAAATAACCCGCTGTGTAGTGTGTGTGCTTATATATATATATAGAGAAAGAGAGAGAGAGAGAGACTCTCCAAATTATACACAAGGACCCATGTTTGCAGGCTTATTGGTTGCCTGACTGTGACATGGTCATGGTGATGTTGCTTTATTGCCATGGATGCCAAGTACACCTCTGTTCATCAAATGGAAGATCCATTTTGTCTGTGATTAGATGGGATCACAATTCATATTTGTTATTGACCTTTTCAAGTATGAAGCTTAACCATAAACAATGATAATGTGGTTTATTTTAATATCTAAGATCATAGGCTTAAGTCGGAAATACCTAGGCAAGTTAGGTTTGAATAGCACCGGCCAATAATTGACTGTTCATAATTGTAATTCATCATCTAGTATGTATATCTCTGGAGTAAGCTGTCACTTGTTTTAGCACGGAAGGTAATTTTAAAAATGATGATCATCTCCGTAAGTTTTTTTAAAAAAAATTAAAAAATTTAAGCACCACATCTATCTCGGCATACGTGATACATTTTTAATCGGTTTTTGGAAGGTTTTTGGAAGGTCTTTCATGTGTGTGCGCTCTGAGCCTGTAGAGTTGTTAATTATCGATAGAATCACATTCAAAAAAAAGTGTTAAAATACAAAATAATTTTCCTTAAATGTTCCAATATCTCAAAATAATTTGCTTCAACCTTCATTACAATTTCAGAGTTTTGGTATCGTGACAAGGACTTTATTATGGTATCAAAGTAATCTATGTTCAAATCTTATCATAACTTTAAAGTTTTGATGAAAAAATCACTAGCCTATTAAGTAGGGGCGATCAAAGTTTAATTAAAATTGAAATAACTAACCAAAACTAATTCAAATAATCAAAATTGAATCGAACTCAAATAATTCAGTCAGTTTTTGATTTCGAGCTCTGACATTTAAAATTAAACTGAATCCAATCGAATTATTTAAACTTTGTATGTATACATAAGCATATTTACACACGTGCACGAATATGTATAAAAATAAATTTAGTATTCGAAGAGACATGCTTAATAAAATAATTTAAATTTAATTTTTAAACAAATTTTATTGGAAAAGTTAAAATCGTCAGTTCCAATTCCTAATAGTTGGATTTTGGCGAAAATTTGCCAAAACCGAACAACTGAAGCCGAACCAAAAACCATCCGAACCCATAAAAGGGTTGTGATCCAACAGGCACGCGGTGATCTTTGCATTGGTCCTCTTTTTGTCATATTTAAAGGATTAACAGCTTTTACTCGTAACTTCACATATAATATCACAACATAGTATTGGAATCTTATATTTAAACTGAATTTGTCAAAGACAAGCAGATGATCCTTGGCTTCAGTTTGAGAACGTACAAGCTCTGAAGCAGCAGATGATCCATCGATCCGTGGCTTCAGTGTGCTATCTAGCTATCAATCCCAACCATACTGTCTGAGTTGATGGAGTATACAAGCACTGCCAAGTACGAGCATAGATGATGTCATGGGCATGGGAGCTCACAAACAACTGGAGTCAGACCCTTTGAAATCCCTTCACAGGAGCTGGAAAGCTTCCTTTGGTCTCCCCAACAGCGAGAGCGCTGTGCCCGCAATGTGCTTCGACGAAAGCCCAGCTTCTTCGATCTGATCCTTTGGGGCTCCATGATCGATGTATCTATCCGGGAGCACCATTGGCCTCAACTGCAGGCGTACGTCTCTAATGTTAGCACCATGGCAAGAATCACAAGTGGGTTAGGTTCTCATTGTACAGTACCTTGAGATGGCCGTCTAAGAGGCCGTTCAAGCTCAAGAAGTGGGCCACGTGGGACCCGAAGCCTCCGATGGAGCCTTCCTCGACTGTGATGAGGATCTCATGTTGACGAGCCAGTCTCCTGATGAGCTCCGTGTCGAGTGGCTTGCAGAAACGACCGTCGGCCACCGTGACAAATATCCCGTGCTCCCTCAGGCAGTCTGCGGCTTTCAAACAGGACTGGACTATGGAACCGTACCCCAGGATAGCGAGTCTGTCACCTTCCATCAGAACTCTACCCTTTCCAATCTGTTTGTAACCAAGACACAATCATCGGTTTCTATTCTCAATATATAGTTTGCAAGGGAAGGCACGCAAATTTTAGAGGAGGGGAGCTGTACCTCAACCGGGGTGCCTTTGAAGTCACGGGGCAGCTCGACTCCAACTCCACTTCCTCGAGGGAACCTGAAGCAGCTAGGCCTGTCATCGATAGCTGCTGCTGTTGCGACCATGTGCATCAGCTCAGCTTCGTCCGACGGTGCCATCACAACCATGTTAGGAAGGCAGGCCATGTAGGTTATGTCAAAGGCGCCACAGTGCGTCGGCCCATCAGCACCAACAAGCCCTGCCCGGTCCATCGCAAACCGTACAGGAAGCTTTTGCAGATCAACGTCATGCACCACCTTCAAGATCCCCACATTCTAATAAGTCAGATGAATTTTTACGAGTGGCCATAAATAATTAGGCCGCAAGGATTTATTTACCTGATCATATCCTCGTTGAAGGAAGGACGAGTATATGGCACAGAAAGGCTTGAGGCCCTCAGCAGCCAAACCAGCCGCAAAAGTGACTGCGTGCTGCTCGGCAATTCCCACATCGAAGCATCTCTCGGGGAATTTCTTCTGGAAATAGTTAAGCCCCGTGCCACCGCCCATGGCAGCATGGATGGCGACAATTTTACCGTCCAACTCTGCCTCTTTGATCAGCGACTCTGCAAAGTACTGGGTGTAGGAAAGCGTCGGAGATTTGGTTTTGAATTGCTTTCCAGTCTGGGCATCAAACTTAACGACACCTGAAGCAACAAGAGAAAAGCCATCTCGATCTCCATCATGAAAAGTTCACTCATACGGATTGAAACGAAAGCTGATATTTACCATGCATTTTGTCAGCGGCAGCCTCGGCAGGAGGATACCCTTTTCCTTTCTCTGTGACTATGTGGATGAGGACAGGACCGGGAGCGGGCATAGCCTTCACCTTCTTGAAAATTGTGACTAAATCTTCTACGTTGTGCCCATCGACTGGGCCGATGTAATACAGCCCGAGCTCCTCAAACAAACAAGCGCCCGAAGCACTGATCATCCCCCTAGCATATTCGTCCACCTTAGCAGCAACCTCATGCGTTTTCCCCCCAATTTGTTTTGTGATACTCTAAGAAGATAAAAAAAAAAAAATCGATTCGTCATGTCTAAAGCTATGTAAGCAACCTCTAGAGGTTAAAATATTTTCTTCTCCAATGGAGGTTCAAATCCTGTAGGTACTACGATATCATCCACAAATAAAAAGATTTGATCTTTCATACAGAAACTAGTGTAATCTAAATAGCAAACTCAGAAATTAATTAATTTGGGAAGAATTTATTTATTAGTTGTAAGTTAGCAAAGGTTTTGTATGGTATGATGCTGATAATTTTTTTTTTTTGGTGTCACAACATGATCTATTTGGGCTCATTCTAAATAGCCTGCTGACTCTAGTTCCGACAAAATACGAGGAAGTTGAACATTCTTCCATTTGTATTTGTCCAATGATGTGATCTAATAAACTAATTTCACACAGAAGAAGAAGTTAAAAAATGCATCAGCATATTATATACACTAAAGTAACTAATTTGGGCAAGAAAACTTAAGTGCAAAGTCAACAAATAAAATGATTTGGACAAAAATATTTTGTTATTAATGAAAAGAAATAAGTATACAATCTGATGTTACAGTTAAAAATTAAAGTAAATCGACTCAATAATTCTCAACTGCGGTTGATTGTTAGTTTTAGCAACTTTGAGCTTTTATTATTGGAACCTTCTATAATCTTAGCAACAGTGAGCAATTTTATTATTTATAATCTTTTACCATATTGTGATGGCGATAATCGTTATATCCAGTTTTGGCTACAAGAAGAACTTTTAAGATTTGCAAAAATATATATGTTAGTTGAATTAACACACATTTAACTTAAAAATAGGCGGTATGGAACGATCAATGCATCTGATTCTCACCTTCGCAGCTTCGCGTAGCTTTCTAAACTTGGTGCTAGCTTGAAGTTTGGTGAGTGCACCGCTGAGAGCCCCCACAGGAGTTGCAGGACCATCGAGGGTCGCAGTTGGCAATGAAACTTGCTTGTTGTCATTCAACACAACGATAAGGTTTGAATCCAAGAATCCTGCGTTGTTCATCGCCTCATAAGCCTGGCCTGCAGTCATCGCTCCATCTCCAATAACCGATATCACATGATTCTTCTTCCCTAGTAAATCTCTAGCGATCGCCATGCCTAGATCAAAAAACCGACCAATTAATTCAAACAAACACTCCATTTTTAGTCTGGTCGAAAATACCCTATAAGAGATGAGAGCTTTACTTACCAAGCCCAGCAGAGATGCTAGTAGAGCTATGGCCTGCACCAAAGGCATCATGCTCACTCTCGTCTCTCTTCGGGAAGCCAGCTAGCCCCGACGTCTGCCTCAATGTATGCATTCTAGACCTCCTCCCTGTGAGAATTTTGTGTGGGTATGCCTGCAATGCATTGGAAAACCGATAATTTGTATCAAGCTACGCAAGATCCAAACTTTTACAATCGAGAACTGTCGCTCGCAATTTCCTACTGACCTGATGACCAACATCCCATATGATCTTATCCTCAGGGGTGTTGAATACATGATGAAGAGCCACAGCCAACTCCACCACTCCTAAACTAGCACTCAAATGCCCCCCGGTTTTCGACACAGAGTGAACTATGTCTACTCTCAGTTCAGCTGCCAGTTGCTCCAAATCCTAACCAAATCCAACAGAAAAAAGACTGAATCACTATTATTTATATTTTTTTTATTCTACTAACTTATCATAGAACAAGAACCAGAACTAGAGCAAGTGCCTGAGTTGAGAAGTTCTTCATGTGGACAGGGTAATTAACAGTGTCCAGCAGTGGAGTAGATGGCTTCTCCCCTGAGAAATCAAGTTTCCATTGTTTCTTCTCTTTCCTTTGAGCCAATTTTCTCTCTCCATCTGATCCACCTGCTCTCACCTGAAACTAATCAACCCAATCCGAACAAAAATCAATTAAAATTTTTTTAAAAAATGGCTTTTTTTTTTTCATATTATTGGCCACAATATGCAAGAATAAAGGAAAATCTAGACGCCAAAATTCAAAATTGAGGCAGAAAATGAAATCAAAACTAATAAATAAGGATGGTAATAGACATGTCTGCGGAGCAATATATACAAAATTTTAAATTAAAAGTAAAAATTTTATTTTTTTAATTTAAAATTTTATACAAGAATGACCAATTTAGCATGCGTCCATTACCATTCCTACTAAATACAATACCCAAAAAATGAACGGGCATCTCTGAGAAAATGCAGGAAAAAAGAAGACCAAGATGCCAAGATTCAAGTTTGAGGCAGGAAATTTAACCAAAAACAACCAAAATTCCCCAAGAATGAATCTTTTTGCCAGAAACCTCAACTAGAGGCAAAACATAAGCATAGGCAGGCAGCCAAATTCAAGGACAGGATCAAAAATCATTTTTTTTTTTTTTTTTTTTAAGAAAGAAGAATTTCTCAATCCTGTTACCTGTGCTCTGCAGCAGCTGGTGCTTAGAAAATGGGGCCTAAGGAATTGAGAAGCTGTTGCCGGTGACGAGAAGAAAGATCCAGAGACCGCCATTGATGAAGAATCGAAGAGTTGATCGAAGCAGAGAGAGAGAGAGAGAGACTGGAAAAAAAATGAGAGAAATGGAGGAGAGTTTATAGAGAGCGGAGAGTGAGAGAGAGACTGGAAAAAAAATGAGAGAAATGGAGGAGAGTTTATGGAGGCGGAGAGAGAGAGAGTGGCGTTTAGAATGAAGACCAGCACGATATTTTGGTGTTTTTCTCGTGAACGCGACTCTGTCGCCTTTTTCTCGGCGGAGGGAAAAGAATGGTTCATTCCCATTGGATGGTTCGGCGGACCAGACAAGAGGCCGGCCGAGCCGGATTGGATCCGGACCGTTCCCTGCCCAACACCGAACTTAGCACTAAATATTTAGCATATATTTTCTTTTTTCCTTTTAAAGAAAGAAGAGAGACATTAAGTAGTTTATATCATCTAATTAACTCACCGAATATCCTCCTATATAATTTAGAGAATATCGCTTAATGATTCATTGACTAAATCATAAACAATATCCATCATATATTAGACATTTCTTTACTAAGTCTCCACTAATAAATCATCAAACATATTCTTATAGGAGTATTGCTTAGTAATAAGAATAAAATATTAGTTTATAATTAAGAATTAAAATAATAAAAATTAAAATAGTTTATAATTAATCACGGACTACTCCCTAAAAAAACTAATTACAATCACTTTATTAATTCATTGGATGACTATTCTGATTAGGAGTATTATAGTAAATGTATTTAAGTTGCTCACAACTCAAAAATAGAGAAATTTTATTTGCATACGGAAATTTACTTTTCGATTTTGAAACTTGTAAATAATTACAAATTTGCAATTATTTTATTTTGTTAACTTACCCTTATAAATTTCAAACTAACACTTTTTAAAACTTGGAACTATGACTCATCGTCTTCCTCCTCTGTTTTATCTCTAAAACTCTAAATAATTTTTTTTGATATTTAATAAAAACACATCTCCTACAAAATCATTGATTTGATTTCTTGACATCCTAAAAATTTTTACATTAACGTTCCTGAAAAAATTAGAAAAATTTTAGATTCTTCGATTTTACCGTGACAAGTGAAATTTGGGTTTGGAGTTTGAGCTTTTTTATACAAATGGAAAATTTTAACATGCAATTGGTGTCAGCGGACAAATCTAAGATACGATTTGAATTTTTTTTAGGTTTTATGTATATTTATTTGAAATTTATCGTAATTAGTTTTCTTTTACAGGAGAAACTTCGCTTGTTGGTCGGGTATTAATACCCGAGCAGAACGTTTTTTGGTTGGGTATTAATACCTGAGCAGAATGTTTTTTGACAAGGAAGGTGCGGATGGGGTTGACAGAGTCGTGAGTTAATGGAGTCGCAAGCGATAGATGAGCAGGCTGGGCAAGGAAGGCCGGGGATGCCACGGATTTGGGGGCGACAGTCAAAGCGCGGGGTAATCTGAGAATGGCGACGAATTGTAGTGGGTCGGGAGGCGCGATCGGGAAAGTGGAAAGATTTGGGATCGGACGGGATGAGGAGTTAGAGGAAAGGAGGTGGGTAAAGTTGGAAAAAATTTCGGGCGCAGAGAGAAATTGTGATATTTCAAAATAGGAATTTGGTGTAAAGAGTAAGCATGACATCAAGAGTAAAATGCGGTGCGCAAATAGAATTTCCCCAAAAATATGGTACATTCTTTATTTAGTTTCGAAATGTTGAAATTTTTCTTGCGCGTTTGAAAAATATTAAATCTAACTGCATATTATTCGTGTGAAACCCTATAGTTTTTTTTTTTAATATGCTTTTTCTGCAACATGGAAAAAAAATTATATGTAAATACTCATGATAGTAATTTCTTGACAGGATGTTTAACCTTATGAAAATTATTATCTTCTGATGTGGCAATTTTAAAAAGCTTTGAAATATACTTTTAATGAGCAATTTAAACATGGCCGACTAATTAAAAATTAGGTGTTTTGTTGAAGGATGTTAAACCTTATCTGACGTTTTAAATGCAGTTTTGGCTGGGGAGATCAGTTTGATTTTTCCTACTTTTTTTCTCAAAAAAAAAAAAAAAAAATTAGGGGAGTGATTCCTTTAACTGCTGATTTACTTGGTTCATGAAAGATTTCTGTCTCGTATATCAACAAATTTTTTATGCTGTAAATATAAGCAATCATAATAATTTGTGTCATAACTCTACACATGTAATATTGAGATAATTAATTACTTTTTTCTAGTCAAACTTATATATATCTTTTTGCATTATTATCCGAATTAAGTTCCTATTACGAATCAAACTTTTAAAGAAGAGTTAATTACAGTCAGACCCCTGTAGTATTAGGGTGTGTAACTTAACAATTCTAAAGTTTGAAACTCTAAAAAAAAACTCCTGGACTGTTAACACTGTTAGTGATAATTAGTTATTTTCACTCTCCTTTTTTGTTAAAGTACACTTTTGTCTCTCAAATTTCTATTATACCCTCATCCCTCCCTTTAACCAGCACACTCCCTCTCTCTCCCTCTCGATCCCTCTCTCTCAGTCACTCACGCTCCCTCTCTGACTGAGAGAGAGGGATAGAGAGAGAGTGACTGAGAGAGGGATAGAGAGAGAGAAAGGGAGTGTGCTGGTTAAATAGAGGGATGATGATAGAATAGGAATTTGAGGGATAAAAGTGTATGTTAATAAAAAAGAAGAGCAAAAATAACTTACCCTCACTAACAGTGTTAACAGTTTAGGAGTTTTTTTTTAGAGTTTCAAACTTCAGAAGTGTTAAGTTACACACCCACAATACTACAGGAGGTCTAACTGTAATTAACTCTTTAAAGAATGATACCACTAGAAACATTACTTATCCACAAATAAACCATAGTTAAATGACATGTGTTTGATAAATATAGCAAACAGAATAAGTTTCTATATGTGCTAGAATCTAGATGAGGTTTCCTTCCAAAAAAGCATCTAGATTGATTTGCTATTACAATTGTAGCATTTTTGACTTTTTTTTTTTTAAAAAAAAATTTAGATGGTATCATCTATTTTTCTATGAGTTATACACATCTCATTTCTAATACAATTTGCTGATGATCTCTTGGAGAAAGATGTTTCTTATGTATAAAACTATTGCATTTTCCTATCTAATGTAGATCAAGTAGTTTATCTTTAGCGACTGTATATTACAAAAATATTCGAGGACGGAGATTGAAAAAAAAAAAAAAATGGGTATATTTTCATCTGCAAGCTTTGATATATGTTGCATATTGCAGATATAAACAAAAACTTAGCTTTTCTAAGTTTATAAGCTGCAAGTTCCAATTTTAATCTATAAAGATTAATTCAAAGAAATGGATAGTTAGAGAAAATTATATATTAGTCTTATTTAAATATATAGCAACTGGCTTTAGTTGTATTTTAAAAAGTAATTTAATTTGTTAATAAAAAAAAAAAGCGGGGTCTCAATCTGGGGATCCCTATTCTATTTTATTAGTAATTTTAAATTTAAGATGACAAATATTTTTCTAATGTTTCCTTATTTTTCCATAACAATGATCATAGTTCAATCTAAAAAATTGATATGAATTCATGCATTTATCACTTACCACTGGACATGCTTTATTAATTCATTATCTCAAGAAATTTCTAATGCAAATGACGATTTTTTTTCTATTTTGTTTTTCGATTTTACTCTTGCAAAGAGTGCAACATTTTACGGTTTGGATAAAAATACGATTTTTGAAATAATATTACTAATTCAGAAGCTCGAGAGAAGAGAAATGAAAGAATTTGGGCCTTGGAAATAGAAATCTAGTGTTACATTTAGGAATATGGACTAGATTATATATTTTTTGGAAACAATATGGACTAGACGAAAAATAATATACTTGTACGGTCTCTATACGGAAATATATGTATAGCTCTATTATAGTAGAGAACTAAACCATTACGAACCTCGATTCATTTATTATTGAAGAAATTAAGAAAGTAATAAGTATCGATTCATTCAAATGTAAATACTTCATGTACGATGCAACAAACAACTGATCGAATAATACAAGTACCTGCAGGATCATTTTCAATGTGATGGGCAAAGAGAATAAAACTGTGATCCATATATATTTATCTCTCATACATTTTTCTCCTTTTCTCTCTATTTTATTCTGTATATGTAAATATAATTTACCGGTTATTTTCTGGTGGTAGTTTTCATATGCAGTACATGTTGGAAATATTATCAATTTAAAAATAAAATAAAATTTCGTTTACTATTATTATGATTATTGTTGTTGTTGTTATTTATTGGTTTTATGAGAAAATTTTAATCGGTTTTTACTTATTATTATTGTAATTATTATTATTATCATTATTTGTAGCCAGTGTACTACGACCATAATAGTTGTGTTTATGAGAATAATTGTTATTGTTCTTATGATTGATTGGTTCATATATAAAAAGAACAACCAAACTATTTTACAAATTAGATGATAAGTGTAAATTAAAAGAGAAAATAACGAAGTTTTGCCAACATTACAATTTTTTCGTCCAAATTTCTATCTTATCATTCTCTCAAAATTGAACATGTCTAATAATTCGTTATCAACTCTCTTGAAATTCGTGCATAAAGGATAATCGTATAAAAAGAATTCTACGATTACTGAACATACATGTTTTGACTGAACATACGAAATTGGTATATATATTCTTTAGGACAGTGATATACACCTTTTGTCGCGTACTGTAATATCTATTCCTTTCAATTTTTTTAGTCTATAATTTGTATTGTTAATTTTCTAGAATTTTATAGGAAAAATCCAATCGTAAATGGAGGATTTTCCAAATCAAAACAGCATACCACACGCTTCACATACTTTGGTTTTTTTTTTTTTTTTTTTTTTTTTTTTTTCCAGTTTTCTTTTTGTTGGGAGCTAAATGTGCCTCACCTGGGGTATTATAATTTATATTGGTACAATTTATCCAAAATAACAAGTAAACCAAACAAGTATAAAATAGAAGATATTATTAGACGATCAGCTGTTCCATCTCCAACAGCAAACACCCTTAATTTTATAAGCACAACGTGGGCCATAAATTAATCAACTTTCCTTATCATATATATAATTTTTTATTTTCGTTTTCATTTTCATCCCCCCCCCCCCAAAATTAATCAACTTTCCTTATCATATATATAATTTTTTATTTTCGTTTTCATTTTCATCCCCCCCTCCCCGAAAAAAAAAAAAAAAAAAAAAAAAGGTCCACGAACTACAAACTCGCAACATCTAAATATAATTATAATTTGTAACAGGTTTGGTCCCTGAGTCTTTTTCTTGTTAACTTCTAATAATTGATACGAAATCAAGAAATATGCACGCTGAGAGTGTTGCATGCATGTTGCACGAGTATGAATTTTAATGGAGTTTATGGCTGTTAGATGTGTCGGTTGGGTTGGACTTAAGCAATCTGCATCCTTGCTGTGTGTTTCCATGGAAAAGAGTTGACGAGTTGACTGTGAGCTGCATAGACCAGAAATTAGGGTTCGATCATAGAAAAATGACGATTAATTCATTGTGTCAGTTTTAATAATCGAGTATTATGTATTCATATATAGCACGCACATGGACTGCATAGTCAATATGTGACAGTTTTAAAAATCGAGTATTATGCATTCATATATAGCACGCACATGGAGTGCTTAGTGAATATGTGACAGTTTTAATAACTGAGTATTGTGTATTTGTTATATTAGAATACTATTTTGTATTTGGATTTAGTTTGAATTTAGTACTATATTGCCTATTGAGTGGTTTATGTATAGCTGAGAGGTTTATAAATATATGTAATGCTCTGACTTATAAATATAGAGATTGAGTTTTGATTCCCAATACTTTTTGACAGTATTCAAATATGACAGGTGTTAGAAACAAGTTTCCTCCCTATATTTTTCAGATAAATACCTTCCTGTCCATATTACTGGTGGCTTATCTTCTTCAGTTATTGGTGATGTACAAGTTCATACTACTAATTCATTAACTCTAGATAACGTTTTGTTTGTTCCCAATTTTCCTATTAGTTTGTCGTCTATTAGCCAAATTATCAAAACTAATAATTGCTCTGTAACTTTCTTTCCTACTTATTGTGTTATTTAGGACCTCCAAACTGGGATGAGGATTGGTACAGGGCGTGAGCAAAGGAGGATGTACTATCTAAATAAAACATCACGTACAGGGTTTGCTGCTTACTCTGATTCCCTTTTACAGTGGCATCAACGTCTTGAACATCCTTCTCTTTAAAGATTTCGTCTAGTTGTACCCATTGCGTCTGTCATATCTATTTTATATTGTGAGTCTTGGGAACTAGGTAAATATTATCGCGTCTCATATTCAAGTCGAGTCAATCCACGTAGTAGGCTTCTATTTGAATTAGTCAATTCTGATATTTGGGGTCTATGTCGTTTTCCCTCTTTTAAGAGATTCAGATTTTTTTTATATTTGTGGATGATTTCTCTCGCATAACATGAATGAATTTGCTAAGTGAAAGATTTGTTGTCCCTAGTATAATTGAACTATTTTATAAAGAAATAAAAAATCAATTTTATACATCTATTCGTATTTTGTACACTAATAATGCTATGAAGTATATGAAATCTGATGTTTTCTTATTTTGTTTTAATAATGGAATTATTTATCAAACTTCTTGTTCTCACATATCTCAGCCAAACGGTGTTGCTGAAAGAAAATATATACATATTCTTGATATTGCTCAAACATTAATGATTTATATGCATGTTCCAAGATATCTGTTGTCTGATGATGTTCTGTGTGCTTCTTATTTAATAAATATGATGTCATCGTCTATCTTGCATGGTAAAACTCCTTTTTCTTGTCTTTATCCTGATACACACATGTTTCCTCTTATACCTCGAGTATTTGGTTATACGTGTTTTGTTAAAAATTTGTCTCCTAGTTTGGACAAACTATCTCCTCGTGCTATCAAGTTTGTATTTGTTAGAAACTCTAGGACACAAAAAGAATATAGATGTTATGATCCAATATCTAAAAGTATTATATCTCTACTGATATTACTTTTTTTGAGTATGTTCTCTACTCACTTCCACATCAAAATGCCACGTTGATACTTCTCTTCCTTTATCCCTACCTGTCTCTACTACTGAGGCGGGACAAGTATCGATGCCTTATAAAGGGACTGAATAGGTGTCTCATAAGAAATCACTATTGATTTTTTCTCGACGTCAGAAAGTACCTCCTCCTAACTCACTACCTGTTGCTCCTTCACCTCCAGCTACAGGTCCACAACAACCACAACAGTCTTATGTCTCTGTCTCTGATCTTCTCATTACTCTTTGAAAGGATAAGCGCTCTACTACTGCTCATCGTATTTCTCAATTTGTTTTCTATACTCACCTTCACCCATTGTTCCGCTAGTTTGTCCTTTCTCTTTCTTCTGTCTCTATACCAAGGTCGTTTCAGGAAGCAGTGTTAGTCTCTACCTGGCAGTGGGTCATGGATGAGGAGATGCAAGTCCTTATCTCTCGTGGAACTTAGAATTTTTTTCCGTCTCTGTCTGATGCTTGTGTTGTTGGTTGTCACTGGGTTTGTCTGTCAAATACAAACCGGACGGCTCCATTGATCGCTATAAAACTCGTCTTATTGCGAAAGGTTTTTCCTAAACCTATGGTATTGATTACTTTGAGACTTTCTCTCCTGTCGCACGTCTCAACTCTATTCACATCATCTTCTCTCTTGTTGTGAATCTCGATTGACCATTATTCTAATTGGATATTAAAAATACTTTCTTATATAGTGATATGCAAGAAGAGGTGTATATGGAACAACTTCTAGGGTATGTTGTTCAGAGGAAGAATATAGTCTACAAATTCAAAAAAGTAATTTATGATTTTAAACAGAGTTCTCGAGTCTGATTTGAGAAGTTTTCTACTGTAATTGCTGGTATTGGATTTCGGCGTTGTCACTATGATCATTCTGTTTTTTCCGACATACTCGTTCTGGTATTGTCCTTCTTTCTGTGTATGTAGATGATATTCTACTAATTTGAAGTGTACAACAGTCCTGACTTTGACAAAAGATTATCTCAGGCAATATTTTGTAACAAAGATATAGGAAAGCCGAGATATTTTTTTCGAATTTAGATAGTTTATCATAAACATTGGTTACTTCTCTTCTAAAAAAAGTATGTGCTAGATCTCTTGGAAGAGACCGATCGCCTTGGGTGTAAACCTGCTAATACTATAATGAAGTCAGATTTAGACGTGTGGAGTGAAAATAGTATTTTGTATGAGGATGTCAAGTATTATAGAATAATGATTGGTAAGGTTTTCTATCTCACGGTCACTAAACCTGACATTTCTTTTGCTGTTGGACTAGTGAGCCAGTTCATGTATAAATTAAGGGACATATACTGAAAAACTGTTCTGAGAGTTTTGATATATATTAAGAGCTCTTATGGAAAAATGTTATTTTAGAAAAAAATATGAACATGTTAAAATTTCTATTTTTCAAATACTGGATATGCAGGAGATAAAGGAGATGAAAGTTGACCACTTGATATTTTATATTTGTTGGAAGTAATCTAGTTATATGGAGGAGTAAGAAATAATATGTATTGTTTTATTCTTCATCAGAAGTAGAGTATCAGGCAATGACACATACTTCGTGCAAATTGTTATAGTTAAAGAATTTGCTGACTGAATTTGGATTTAACTCAAAATATCATATGCCTATGTACTATGATACTTAGTTAGCTATCTATATTACTCAAAATCCAGTGTTTCATGATTGCACTAAGCATATAGAGATAGATTGTCATCTGATTCGAGATAATTTGGTGAAAAATATAATATGTACTCCGTTTACTCCTTCGTCAGAGCAATTGATCCCGATATCCTAACTAAAACTGCATCAGCAATTGTGTTTTCTAATCTATATAATAAATTGTGTATGATTGATATTTATATCCCAACTTAAAGGGGAGTGTTAGATTAAAATACAATTTTGTATTTGGGTTTAGTTTGATTTTATTACCAAATCGCCTATTGAGTGGTTTATATGGAGTTGAGAGGTCTAAATATAAATATATGTAATTATCTGATTTATGAATATAGAGATTGAGTTTTGATTCCCAATACTTTTTTACAGTATTCAAATATAGCACGCACATAGAGTGCGTAGTGAATATGTGACAGTTTTAATAATCGAGTATTATGTATTTATATATAGCACGCACATGGAATGGGAGGTGAATATGGCTTCATCCAATAATTGTTACGAGTTTCTATGGATTTTGTTCTGTGACTCATTTTTCATGTTGCAAAGTAGGTATAGCAATTAAAAACACTTACATTACCAAGTTATTATCCTTTTTTTTTTTCCCCATGAAACAAATTTGGAAAAGATAAAAAGTAAAACTTTAGTAAGTACTGCTTACTATTATAAATCTATTTTCTCAGATTTACGAACTAATCAAGCCAATCCAAGGTTATTAAAGATGTTTGCTATGTTCGGAAATAATGATTGAAGAGTTTATTGAGGGTTTATGTATAAATCCTACATGGATTAAATCTATGTGGCAGCTGGTGCCACGTAGGACAAGTTTTGACATTTGCATACAGAGAAAAAAAAAAAACATGTCGTAAAAATACTAAATAAGTAAAGAGTGCATCTATTTTTGATGTTCTTTTGAGTTGGAGAAAGATTGTCACTGAATATTTCGATATTTCTCCATTCGGAAAAGTTCTCCTTATCTAACAAAAAATTACCCACTAAACTAATTGAAAATCCACGGGCAGATTTAGTATATTATATTATTTTTCTTATAATTTGTTTAAAACAATTGACGCTTAGAAGTTATTAAAGTGTATATTGTTATATTTTCTTATTTACTCTTAATTTAGAAATTAATTATAAACGAGAGTTTTTTTTTTTTTTTTTTTTTTGATTCCAAATTGGTTAGTTAAAATTGATAAGCGCAAATGGAGTTTTATGTGATCGTAACATCCCGTCGAGACTGAAGGAAAATTTTTATAGGATTGCTTATTAGACTAGCTTTATTATATGATATGAAATGCTTGACTATAATAAAGAAACGTAATTAACAGAAAATAATTGTAGCAGAGCTGTATATGTTGCGTTGAATGTGCAGCAATATTAGGAGAGATAAAATAAAAAATGAGAAATTTCGTACTAAGGTAGGCGTAGCCCCTATCGAAGAGAAGATGCGAGAAAATCACTTACGATGGTTTGGTCACATGTAACGTAGACCTTCAAATACACCAGCTTGACGATGACAGTTTATCAATATAGGACAAGTTAAAAGAATAAAGAGAATACTGAAAAAACATGAATGGAAGTGATATAAAAAGATATGAATGTTAGCGATTTAAATAAAGACGTATTGTTCGATAGGAATGAGTAAAGAAGAATCATTCATGTGATCGACTCGATGTCATTCTCTTTTGGTTCGTGTATTTTTATCCAGTACTTGTAATGAAAGGTTTAGTTGTTGTTGTTGTTGTTGTTGGGAGTATAATATGGCATAATAAAAAAATTGTTTGAGTTTGAGATTAGAGTAATTGCATTTCTTAAATATTGTATAATAATCTTACACGAAAATAAAGCGAAACATCACATTACTTAAAAAGAAATCAATTTCCAACTCCAAACAGCGACAGCATAAAATCTTTGCCAAAATCACGTTCACGAAAGAGAACAAAAACCAAACACAATTGGCTTAAATATAAACTATTTTCATTATGTCCACCTCACCTGAACAAAATCTATAAAGATGCAAAAATATACCTAAATTTATTCAGAACGCCACTTAAAATTTGAGGACACATCACTAATCAATTCGTATTAAAAACTTAAAGTGGCTAGAGATGCTTAGCTAGATAGCACGCTGCTTGAAGATCTTCAATTGGTTTCCGCGTACTCATCAAGATGAGAGATCTCTTGGACCGTCCGAGAAGCAAATTTCGTGATCCAATACTAAATCTAATCACCCAAATTCTCACATGAATCAAGTAGACGCTAAGTAGTTAATTGACACATGAAGAATGTTTTTGTCGAAGAACAGGCCAGATAATTACAACAGGTTACAAGTTTTGCACCCAACAAGCATTCTATGGCCATAAAGAAAGAGAACGAGAAGCACGTGAGAGAGTTCGATTGATATAATAATAAAGCGACACTTCCCATAATTTGTTACATGTATAAAGAGCCTACACGACTCCTCACATTGGCAAACACTACACGACTCAGGTAATGATCTCGGCTGTTCAGGTAACTAAAGCCGTGTGTGAATTACAGACGAAAAAGTAACGATCATATTATTTTTTTAATTTTTTGTCTAGAATCATCATCTCTATATTGTTAGCTCCCTTAGAATCAAATTCTATATATTTTGAAGTTTATTTACCCCTTCATTAAGTGGATACAAAATATTGTATTCACTAAAAACCCGTCAATTTTGTATCCACTTAGTGTAAGACCAAATCAAAACTAATTAAAATCAAAGAAACTGGATATGAATGAACTCTACGGGATCGAGATCAAAATCCAATAGAAATATTTTAAATAATTATTAGAAACAATGGAAATGTACCGCTGCTCAGGAAACTTACGTGAGGCGGCGACTCATTTCTATTATTTTATTTTGCAATATATATAATTAAATTATTAGATATACTGAAAATAAACTGCTGCTCAAAAAACTTGCATGAGACGGTAACTCATTTCTATTATTCTCTTTTGCAATATATATAATTATATGCTTAACGTAAAGTAGATATTGTCACATGCACAGACCAAATAAAAGGTACCTGGAGGGTATTAGATTGATATATCGTCATTAAATCAAGAATTCTTAAGTAATCCAAAGTGCTATATTAATGATATATTGAATAATAACTTGCGACCCGATTGATAAATAATATCGTGACACTCAACCATAATCATGCATAACACAACATATATGACATGAGCAACTTGTATACAACTTATGTTATGTGCTTACATGATTACGATATGCTTGATACATGATGGATATAGTTTCTTGGATATGGAGACATAATGCGAATAAAGAATCACATGGTAGTATACTTGTACATGGTAGTACTTGTACATGGTAGTATACGTGTACACATTTGCATATGACTTTTACATATTGCTTCTTGCTGGTTTACATTGTTCACACAATTTACACTAGCACGGCCGGCTCTAACATATCATACTCACACACATTTATTCTTTCGTAAGCCTTCTTTCCTCTCTTTGTATTAGTTGGCAGATTTAATTTCCTAGGTTCCAAACTGGAAGTCTTGGTGATTTTGAAGGAGAACCAACTCTAGTCGAGGACCCACCTTTTGTTGAATATATCCAAGGTAGCATGCCATATCTTGTAACACGCTTTTATATATAATTATATTTGCTTATGAACATATTATTGATTCATACTGTGGCAATAATTATAGTTATTTCAAAATCTTGTACATGTGAGATTTATATTTTTCGGCACTTTGTTTTTCAGAAGTAGCTGAAAAGGGAAATGAGAAATACTTAAAACATGTCACTGGGAAATCCGCATAAAATTTACTCTTAATAATACAAAATATATCCATTTGATGACTAAAATCAATATTATTGGGAAATGATAAGCTTATAGCATATATCATAAACATGCATCAGAGATTATAGTTTATTTTATGTTGATTCAAATGAAAGATAAGCACCTTCTTCGATAGAAAACCGTAGAACAATAAATTTGATAAATCAATAAAAACTAATTAGACAACATAAATTTCCTTTCAATGTTCTAATAGAAAATAATATAACATCATAAATAATTAATTTATATCCATGTATCTATATTTTTCATTTTGTTTAAAATGTTCGTCCGATAAAATTATAATAGTATAATTGTACACGTAATGAACTTCTTCAACGGTTACAACGAACCAAACTAAATAGAGAGAGGGAAAGTTAGGATTAACAATAGTTTTGATAGAAAAATGGATGCCCTTAGAAGCACTCCACCCGCAACCTTTAAGAGCTACACTTCGTTGAGATTCCAAAATATTATGCTAGTAGATTTATCATTTTTACAAGAAATCTTTTGCTTGGAGTTGGATAAAATATGTTGTTCGTTTGTTTATGGAATATTAAACTTTCTCACATGTCTCATTATTGTGATTAATCTTATTAAACTTCTATCAAGTAAACATGCGTTTCATATTTTAGGAATGATGAATACAATAACAAGTATAATCGAAGGGTGGTGTCAACTTATTCTAATAGGGCAAGAAACCTGAGAATTCTAAATGAGCACACTATTAGTCTTAGTGACCATTCGCAAATTTCTGAGTTAGAAATTTGTTTTCGAATGGTCTTCAAATCATTCGAAAATTAGTCCTGAATAGTTCTGAGATTAATATCCGACCAGAACTAAAAATAAGGCCAGGTGGAGCTACTAAGACCTGTGGTGTGCCCATTTAGAAATTCCCCCCTCTCCTGCTGGAAATGACAATTTTGAGAAATATCGGACAGGTCCCTGATTCCATGTGAGCTGCCAATGTGGGCTTTGGGCTCTGCCGCGCATGTGAGTGTGCGACGTCTGCTCAACATGGGACCCACACGAGAAGCAACCTCTGCGACAACGTAACTCCTCTTGCAATTTCTCCTCGTTTACCTTACGTACAGTTAACCAAACTCGTACATGATCAAATTATAATCCTTACTTTTTTTTTTTTTTATACTTTAAATTAAATAAAAAAACGAAATAAAATAAAATAATATAAAAAAAGGCCCCGTTCTCTGTTGTTTTTAGTTGCAGCAAAGATCCCAACAGTACTAGAGGTATAATATACAATTATTATTATCATAATTTCATTTAATAACTGGAGAAAAAAGAGAATATGTTGTACTTTTTCTGCAATATGTTCTAGTACAACAATACCTCTCCAATTGATTCAAATATCTTCTTTCATCACAAGAGTAATATTTATCAAAATGATAATTGGATATAAATATGATTTTATTTTAGTTTTAATGAAAAAAAACGAATTTTGCAAATAAAAGAATATTTATTTACTGGGGAAGGCTAAGGAGGAACTAGTGAAATTGATTTTAAGAAATTTATGATTTTTTTTAAAAAAAAAACTAACTATCGTTCTTAATTATGCGGTCCACCATCTTATATGATAAGGTTTCTTTCTTAATAATGTATAAATTCATTGTATTGCAAAGAGAATCCAAATCCATGAACTCTTTTATTTTCTTTTAGAAATAATATATGAGTTAAGAACTCATTGTAGAATCAATTCTAAGTATTTCTATAGTACTTAAGATTTTTAGGGAGGATGGTATAAATGATTTACAATCAGTTGAAGCTAGCCTCATGTTAAATATTATTGAGTCTTTTAGATTTATATTCAATATGTATTTGATGATAAATATCATGGAACTTAATAAATAAATTGTCATTAGTTTTATAAAGAAATAATAATGATATCGAGAATGCTATGAGATTGGTAGAATTATCTAAACAATGTATACAAATGACGAGAGAGATAAGATGAAACTCTTAGCGAAGTTTACTCTTCCTTTAATAAATTTGAAGTTGATCGATGTCCAAATATGAATGATAGGTTTGATTAAGGCTTGTGGACTACCAAGACAGAGAACTGAAGAAATGATAAACTTACACTATTATCTATTGAGTTTTTTTAAATATTGTAATAAATATGCAACTACAGAAGGAGCTGAATAACCCTTTTTTTTTTTTTAAGTAGTGAATTACTTCTTTGTGTAGAGATCTTAGTCCATATGATTCATTTCGTTTTGTTTAATTATATCCAGTTGATTTCTCTCATAGATTATTGGACACTTGAAAATTAACTTGAAATTTATATTCTTAATATGCAATATTCCAATGAGTACTAAGAGATTTAAGGAATTGTTGAACTTGCTTAAAAAACTTATCGAAAGAAGTAATTATTTGGTATACCTAGCTTTACCTTTGCAACTACATCTATATAGACAGAGAGTATAAAGATCGTGAAACAAAGTTATACAGTAAGTTAAAAAAATTTAAAAACTAAAATAGATGAGAATTTAGAGAGATTCGGAGATTTGGAAGATATATTAGCGAGATGTTAGAGGCTAAAATTCTTTTTACCTTGAAGATTAGAGACCAAGAGAGATTTTGTGAGGAAAAAAGGTAAAACCTTTATTTATAGAGGCAATCCAAAATAAAAAATGACCAAAATACCCCTAAACTAAGCTGTTTTTTTGGCTGTGCGAGGAGGTATTTTGGTCAAAAATACCCCCTCCATACTATAAAGTTTGGGGAAATTCATTCTATTTGGTTGGGCCCCACCTTCTCTCGGTTCCTTGCACCTGAGCTCCCAACGCAGAGCTTTCGTTTCGGGAGTTTCCAAGCACACCAATTTTACTAGTGAGCCCACTGAATGGTGAAATTTTGAGCGTAGCCCGCTAGCAAAAATAAAAATGGTCTGCTCCTTTGGAAACTCCCTTCGTTTCCAATGTTTGCCAGTCTTGTGACGTCAGCTTAAGATGGGGCCCGCACCAAGAGTCTCGTGTAACCCATAGAGTCTTGTATGGCAGCCCCTGCGACCAAGGGAACGTGACCAACTCTTCAATTTCTCGCCTCCCGAGATCTCAGGTACCGATCAGCTCGTTCTCGCATAAACCTTATTTTTTTTAAGGGGTATTTACTGGTTTGCCCCTCATATCTTTAAATATTATGATTTTACCCTCCAAATCTTCATATTTATAATTTTGCCCCTCAAATCTCATAAGTTACAACAATTTTGCCCATCTCTCTAACTTTCCCAAACACAGTTAATTTTTTGACCATTTTACCCCTTATTTCCTCTTTTATTTTCCTCCTCTTCTTTTTCTCTCTTCCTCCTTTCTTCTTATTTTCTTCATTATTTCTCCTTTCTTCCTCCTTTCTTCTCCTTCTCTTTTCCTCCTCTCTTCTCATGTTCTTCATTTTTTTTACTCTTTCATGTTATGCATTTTTCCTCTAGTTCACCAAATCAATTATCTCAAGTAAAAAAAGAGAAGAAAATAAGAAGAGAGGAGGAAAATATGAACATGAAAGAGTAAAAAAAAAAAAAATGAAGAAAATGAGAAGAGAGGAGAAAAAGAGAAAAAGAAGAGAGGAGGAAGAGAGGAGAAATAATGAAGAAAATAAGAAGAAAGGAGGAAGAGAGAAGAAGAAGAGGAGGAAAATAAAAAAGGAAATGAGGGGTAAAATGGTCAAAAAATTAACTGTGTTTGGGAAAGTTAGAGAGGGGACAAAATTGTCGTAACTTATGAGATTTGGGGGGTAAAATTATAAATATGAAGATTTGGGGGTAAAATCATAATATTTAAAGATTTGAGGGACAAACCAGTAAATACCCCTTTTTTTAATTTTTCACTCTAAATTCGAGAAATTCAAATATGTGCATCTTGTTTCTCTGCTGCAGGAGAGATCCCAACAGTGCTATAGATGTTGACAGATTTTGATACCGTTTATTTTTAAATTTAATTTGTCACTATAATGTTTTTTTAATATTAGGCATACGAGATTTACAATTTATAATATTAATTTGTCCATATATGATAGAATTTTGCAAATATTTTGCTGAAGACTCCATTTTTCATAAGAATCTTTCTTTGGCTGAAATTTACCGACTTGTTGTAGAAGCCTATTTGTCTTTGATAGAAATTAGTTCACTATTTGATATTAACTTATTATTAAAAAAAAACACACACACACACATATATATATATATATATATATATATATATATATATATATATATATATATATATATATATGAATTACTGTAATACTGTAATAAGTCACCAACAAATATAAATTATGTAAGTTGGTAGTAAAATAATAATAAACATATTATTTTTTAAAGTCAGAATCATGATCTATACCTTTTTTTATGATCAAATTTCATTTCATCTGACATTCCATCAAGTAATATAAGATGTATTCACCGAAAATTATTTATTTTGTGTCTACTTATTTGAATGTCAAATCAAAAACAAAAAACCTAAGAACTTGGCCTCACGTCGCAGTTTATTATCCCTATCTCTAGTAATTTTTTTCTTAGGATTATGATCTCAATCTTTTAAAATTCACTTGTAACCAATTTCTTAGATTTTGATTTTATTTTGGTCTTCCATCAAGTATACACAAGATTAACGATTTTCGGTGAATATAATATTTTATATCCAGTTGATATAAGAATAAATAAACTTCAAAATCCATTAAATTTGATCCTAAATAAACTAAGGAGATAGAGATTATGATACTAAAAAATTTTGAAAAAAATAATAGACTGATTACTTTTTTTTGCTAAAGCTGACAATAAGATGAGTTGTTTTCTCACATATATATAAATATACAAGGGACAAGAACACATCGAGTTGAATTCGAGTATAAGTGATTTCTACAATAAACAAGGCTGATGATTTCTTTTCTCATAATGTATGTAGATTAATTAATCACTCTCACTTGTCTTATGGGAAAGATATTCAAGAAAATACTTTTCTCAAATTCTTTCTTCTAACTCCACTATAATTGGATTTTTCATAACAACACATTTAAATAAAACAAAGTTCCCCACTGGTGTTCCATCATCCATCAAATGATCTAAAATGGATGGGTTATAGATATCGAACTAACAAGGAATTTTAGCAGGCGCTCAAACTGGTACTTTTACTTGAATAGACTAATAGCTCTGCATATGGATATGGATCAATTAAATATGTTTTCATCATGTAAGCTGTGTTTGATTTGAAAGAAAATGGAAGAAAGAAAAAGAAAGATAAAAATGCAAGAGAAAAGAAAAGAAAATAAGATGAAAATAGATTTTTCCTTAATATTTGACTAGTTTCTTTTCTTTTAAATTTTTCCCTCAAACCAAACAGAGCCGTAGGGGCAATTATTTTTCCCAAAACAAAATAAAATACAATAAAGTAATGTAAATGCAACCAAGATTTAGTCATTGGGGGTGTCGTCTCATATCTTCAGCTGCCACACAAAGCCGTCTAAGGATCCTTTAATTTGGCACATAATTAACTAGCATTTTGTGAATGCACACACTCTCTTGTTTTGTTCATTCCGTATTTGTGTTGTTTCAATATGTCATTGATTTATACAGAAATAACTTGGTTCAGGTTTTTCGTCCCGTGCATAGATGTTATACTCCTAATATAACAAACAAACAAACGAGGCTAACAACATTAACCATTCCTGAAGTCTTATCAACGTTAATTTCTAAATGAGCGCACCACTGGTCTAAGTGAGGTCACGTTTCTAAGTCAGAGATTATTCCCCAGTGATTTTCAAACCATTGAGGGACTAATCACCGACCATGATAAAAGACAAGGTCACAAAAAGAAATAAAATATAGCATCCCGCTTTTTTTTTTTTTTTTACTATGCAGGGCTTTGAGACATTTTAAAATCGGAAAATCTCTACAGGAGCATGTGCTATCAGAGAACAATTAGCCGATTTGGATTTACAAATTATTATAGATAATTCATTAGTAGAATGGAAGGAATTGGGAAAGGAAGAGTCCGCTGGAAACTGAATGGGAAGATAGAAAAATTCGAAGAAGAAAAGATTTTTTGATTAGACGTATAGAATTAGCTAAACATTTTATTCGAATAAATGTGGAACCAGAATGGATGGTCGTATTTTCGTAGAATAAAGATCATAATAAAATTCATGTATCTAGGGAGAATTCACTTTAGAAGTGACTATTCTCTAGATACCTACCTACACGTGGTATTTCATAATTGAATCACTTTGAAAAAGGCCTAAAGTTAGAGATTTATCAATGGTATTTCACAAACTTATAATTTTTGAGGTGGAGATGGGCTCACTAAGACTAGCAGTGTGCTCATTAGAAATTCCCCTTACCGACATAGACTATAATACTTTGGCCCGCTTCATCCTCTTGCATTACGAAATCCTTGCATTACTCCTACTTACCATTGACGAATATTTTACTAGAAGTATGGAGAATCTACTATCTACTGTCTTTACATAAAGTTTTAGTATGTTGAAATACGGAGAATCTACTATATCTACCTTCTTTACCTAAAGTTTTGGTATGTTGAAGCAGTACGCATAATTGACAAAAACTTTGAAGTAAACACAGATTTTTTTTTTTTTAGGACATAAACTGTAATTGATGAAGGGAGATTATTTCGATTTTATTAGATTCTGAAGATAATATTTCTAATTTCTCCTTGTGATGTCAGTATGATTAGTTTCTTTTCTTTGGTTTTTATCTCTAAGATTTTCTTATGACAAGCAAATACTTAAAATGTTTTGGCGTGTTTTCCTCACTTATTTCTTTTCCAAGTCATTAGTCTTCTAAATAAATTAAATAATCCAAATATTTAACCATAATTACTATCAGTTTACAATTATTGAATAGTTTGTGAGATTGACTCTTGACATGGAGGATATAAGAGATTCCATCTAATTAATAAACAATTCTGGTTTCATTTGTTTATTCATCGGCAAATTTTTTGGTAATTGTATAGCGTAATTCATGAATTTTAGGGGAATTCTCTTGTTCTCAGTCTTCTTACTTACTATCTCTTTAATTACAATTTAAATTTAAATTATCAAATTATCTCTTGATTATGAACCAGGCTTGAATTGACATGTTCCATATAAGAGTTGTTAATAAGAAGCATCTGATTAACAAATAATTTTGGTAGGTAATACCAAATATTTAATCAACAGAAAACTTTTATGTTAATTTTATGGAATGGTTCAAGAATTGATCTAAACTACCACCCTTAAGAAGATAAATAAATAAATAATTTATTTGTCTCTGTATTATTATGTTGTTGTTCTTATACTCCATATTCCCATAAAGAATTTCAATAGAATGGGGTCCCCGAAACTATCTTTCTTCTTTTTTTTTTTTTTTCCTATGGAAAAAAAAATAAAAATAAACTAATGGTGAGGAACTTCTATAGACTGGACAAAACTGTATTTTTTATGTCACAAAGTTCGATTCTATACTATTTATCAAGCCAATGGTAAAACAAAGTCTTCTTCTAAAAAAAGATCAAAGAGGATACAAGAGCATAAGACATTTATATCCATTTTGCTAATCTAAGAATATTTTCTAGAAGGAGAATCTAAGAGAGTAGCTAGCAATTTGCAAGTTATAAATAATCCATCAAAGAAACGACAACAAAGTCTTTATTCACATTTCTTTTTGCTGGCTACGCAAGTTAATTTTTCTCTATTCCAATCGTCAATTTAATCCTCAATCTTTGTCTCCCCACCTTCTGATGTGCTGATCGAACTTTTATTTTATTTTTCCTTTTTTTGTTTATTAGAAGTTTAAATAAGTAAGCATCGTACCTTATTTAACATAAGGATATTTTATGAAGGCTAATTCATAACCACTTGATTCTTCTGATGATGATGAATGATGATGGAAATGACAGTTTACATGTCTTGTACCAGATAGGATCTAATAAAAACTCAAGAATGCATCTTGGAATTAATCAAGAGACTGATCCAAAGAGATGTAATAAATATTCATACTAAGGAACATGTAGTTTCACCAGATAGTTTCACAAGTTGGAATTAGGAACCTAATCCAAGATCTCAGATAGACAGAACTTTGTTAATTATTTTTATTATTTATGTAGAGGATCATTTATTATATTATATCATGCAACTAAGATCAACAGCTTAAATCACTTATAACACATGTATTGTTCCCCAAAAAAAAAAAATTGAGAGCTACTAATGGAACAATATTTTTTATTTTTTAAGTCCCAGTCTACATAATTTTAGGCGTGAATATGAAAAATGAAGGTTTTCTCTGCTTCTTTGCAGGTGTATGCCTTCCCTAAACAATTCTCTAAACAATTAGCAGGATGCGAAGGAGCTTCAAAAAAAAAAAAAAAAAGGAGAAAACCTCAATGAGTTGTACACTAATAACAGATCACAGAAATAAGGGGGCACAAGGCTATCATAAAAGAATAAAGATATGGGTACATAAGAAAGATGAATCCTTTACAAGGGCAGAAAAAACTTACACTGTGCTGGCTCAGAAATCATATGTTTTCTCTGCTTCTTTGCAGAAACATCTCCTCATCTGTTCAGCTGGGAGCAATTTCTGCGTGCCAGTGTACATTTCAGTTGCAGATGTAGATCCCAAACTGCTTAAGGCTCTTTTTATACAACTCAGAGGTACTTTGTCGCCAGAAAAAGTTTTGACATGTGGAAAGTATGAGCACTTCACTTCAGTATCTGATGACATGGTGCCGCAACCAAAGATCATACATTACCATGTGGAATGCATCGAAAGGGACTGGAGGAGAATGCCACACAAAGTGCTTCTGGACCTGACAACAAATACTCTTCTCATTAGTAATAACTTTTTCTTTAACAGCATAAAAAGTATGCATTTCAGTTTCATGCTACTGATAAGCAGAATTTTCAATGGAGAATTTACTCAGCACCACATCATAATGAAGGAAGGTGGACATTATTACAGAAGAATTCGTCAAGATTCTAAAGATGATTAGTTCCTTCATCTACTAAAGATAATGCCACTAGGATCGATGCTAACTTTTTCTTTAATAACATAAAAAGTATGCATTTCAGTTTCAGGCTACTGATAAGCAGAATTTTCAATGGAGATTTACTCAGCACCACATCATAATGAAGGAAGGTGCATATTATTCCAGAAGAATTCATCAAGATTCTAAGTGCAATTAGTTCCTTGATCTACTGAATATTAGAGATTGTCCCCTATTAACATATTTATGTTTATTTCTTCAAATAGATAAAATGAAAGGTGCACTGTGTAGAATGTCCAAGTAATCAAGAATAAAATCAATGCAATTTACACCGAAAGATGCATTAAAAAATTGACCATAACATAACCACCGTCCCAAATCTTCGATGCCCTGTTTCTCCATTTACCTCATTCATTTCTGCTTTGAACCATCTCTTGTAACAATTACCCTATCCTTTTTGACTGCCTCAATCCATGTATTTTAAGGACATTGCTAGTCCTCTATACCCATTAACTATGAACCAATGTTGAAAATAACACGTTATGAAACCCGTTATGTTGTGTTATAAAACCTAACAGAAATCCAACGTTACTTAACAGTCAAAAATAACTCAATGCACCGTAACGGTGCGTTTTTTAAGTTATTTTAGTTATTTTACGTTACGTTACATTAAATTACGTTATGTTACGTTATTTACAATAATTTTTAAATAGTTTTTATTTTAATTTCGATTATTTATTTTGATTGTTAGCGAATTGATGTAGTTTTTTTTTTTTACTTGATGGCTTATTGTTTGCTTATTTGATTGCTTGCGGTATTGTTAACTTGTACATCCTTATTTACTTATTATAATTTCTTTTCAATTACTAGAATTTTTTTGTTATAATTTCTTTCCAATTACTGAAATTTCTTACTTACTAATTAAATTGAATTATCAGCTAATCTAAAATAAACAATTAAAAATAATATAAATTGATCATTACAAAATACAAATTACAATATTGATAATAGTTGAAAATAAATTTAAAATCTTGTTTTCTTATTTAGATGATAACTGAAATTATGGGTGTGAATGTAATTTAATTTATGAAGATAAATATGAGAATTACTGTGAAACTTTTTAGAAATTTAGAATTAATACTGGGATATAATTTTTTATATTTTTTCTTTTAGAATTTTTAATTTAATTTTCAATTTATAAAATTAATTTTATATAGTTTTATATTTATTTTTAATTAAATAAATAGAAAATTGCGTAACTTACGTTATGCGTTACGCTATATGCTATATAACCTAACAGAAACAAAACGTTACGTTACCGTTGTCGTTATTTTAAACATTGCTATGAGCATATAGCTCCAAAGGTGCACTAACTGTATGTGTCACACAGGGCCGAACAATCCAGGCCTCCATTGGCTACATGGTTTCAACTAATGAAACGATGTTCATGGGATTATTAGGCTATACCACAAAACCAAAACCATGCATTGTTTGAAAACCAAACAGATTTTTAAAAGCCATAATCTGGGAGCCCCAGAAGGCAATGAAACAATAGTTTTGAAAACACTACCAGTCTGCTCTCACTAAAGTTTCGAAAAACTTGCTTGTCTCTCTTTCCCATGAAACCATAGAAAACAAAATTATGGTTTTCAAAACTGTGGCTAGGTCTCCAATTGGTTCCCCTCACTCTCTTTTATTTAAGTTACCTTTAACAGCTACATATATTCTTATCCCATCTTTAAGTGTATCATCACTCCTCTATCTCAGCATTCTCATTTTATCAAAACCCTGTTTAATGTTTTTGAACTACTCAAAATGCTGAAAACCTTAAAAGGCTAATCATACAGTCTACTTTTAAAAATTTCTTCCAATCTGATGGGGGTTCTCCTATTTCAGACTCTTGCCAACCAGAATATCATGCAAACAAGATGGAAAGCGAAAACTATTGAACCCAGAGTTTCTAAAACACAAAGAAGCATGTGGTGAGAAAGAGATGAGACAATGCGAAAAATACAAACAGGGGGCAAAAGAAGTAGAGAAATACTACCAGGTATACTGGAATAAAAATCATTTAGAGCTTAAATGTTCATTAACATCAAAAAATTATGTTAACTTTTATATAGTTTTTGAAAAAAAAAAAACATGATTTTTTTTATGTGAGTATTTGAATGACAAATAGAATATAGTGATATCCTTAAATCATGAAATTTGAAATTTCTATTCATAATAGAAAATATAAATTTTATGGTTTCGTCTCTTGGTTGTCTTTCATATTTTGGCTTTATTTTTCAAACCAAACAATCAATATCATTACGGTATCCCTAAACAAATTGAACATTCAAATCTATGGAAAAACAAAAACTATAATTTTTCAAATTAAATAAATCAAAATGCAATCTTAGGCAAAATAATAATAGGAGATGGAATGCAAAAGTACAAATGTGTGAAAAACAATTTATGGAAGATTAACTTACTGTGATGTGGAACCAACCGCACGGATGTAATATCATGAATTCTTGGAAGATTAATAAATAACAAAACATAAATACTCATATTTTGGACTCTTCTGTAAAAGATATATTTTAATTAGGGCTCGATTTGAAAATTTATATTATTGGGTTTATTAATTAAAATCCAAAAAGTATAATACAAGTTAGTCTGTTGGGATCAGGTAAGACCCAATTCTAAATAAGATCCTATAGGAATTCCTAAAGAGCTGCTAGTGCCGGATAATTATAAAATTAGAATTTGGGTGATTTGAAATAATGTGTTAGTCATGTGTTATCAGTGCTTTAAATATCGACCGCAAAATCAATATTGCGGTTTTGAATACAATGAGTAACGATATAAGCAGTTACATAGCATTTAGCGTTTTTGGAAAAATAGTAACGCAATATCGGGTCCAAGCCGATATTGCGGCCACAATATCAAATGCAAAATAACGGTCGAAATTATCCAAAATCGGCTGGTTTAATTTGTAACTTCTAAACTCATGGTTTTACTTGCATGTTATTAGGACTATCAGTTTATGATTTTAATGTGGACTTGTGGATATAACATGAATATGTGATATTTAATTCTTTATTCTTTCTCAAATTATTGCGTAAAATTTATATATTTGTTGATCCATTTTCATTTTTGTATGATCTAATTATTATTTATGAAGATTCTACAATTGCCTAATGATTATAGATTCATCGGTTTAATGTAAGCTGCTGAGATAAGTCTATTATAAACTATAATACTTTATGTATATGATACTTTATGTAGCATTTTATGATATATGCATGAATTACCTATTCATATCTTTATTTTCTATGATACATACATATATATTTACATTCCGATATGAACATCCGATATTTAAAAAATATTCTCAATATTTCCCCGATAACGATAACCACTATAAAATTTTCCAATCCGATATATCCGCCGATAGAAAAAAACCTTATGTGTCATTTTGTAGCATCATCAATAAATTAAGATTTAGTCAATGTAACATTTAGAATCTTTATTCATTTAACATGCAAAAGGTTAAGCATATACAAGATCCTACATCCTTAATTTCACAAGCCAACACTTCAAATTAGAAAATCCTTGACAAAGTGATGGAACGCTCTCCCCTCTCCTTCCTTGAGTTTATTAAAAGAGCCGACGAAGAGGGAAAAAAAGTTATCTTTTATCTCATTCCTTCAGCCACCTCCTCTCTTGAGTTTCTCCCTTCTTCCTTTCTCCATTTTATCTTTCTACCTTTCTCTTTTATCTCATCTTAGATCTAACACTTCTTTATCGTTTGTTGCTGGAGTTCCAAAACTTAAGCCCTAGTTCTAAATACATCTATGCTCAAGGTAAACAATCTTTTCTGTTCAATTTTTTAATTTAAATGTTACTCTCGAATCTAGAATTTCAATTACTATTTATTGAATCTATAAATATAATTGCCAAAAAAGAATAAATGGAAAAGAAAATTTGACCTTAAAGTAAACTATTTGGCGATTTTATATTTTTGGGCACAATAGTTCCATTCTTATCTAGATTTTGGAATTTTTTTGATCTCAAAACTTTTAGAATATAGATCACTGACAAAAAATTAATGTAAAAGAGAGGTTACCTTGAAATAATTAATTGTTATGATTTTTCTTTTTAAGAAATATTCAAGAAGTTTAGGAATTAAATATTTCTTCCATATATGGGGTTTTAAATAGCGACCACAAGCAATATCAACCGATATTGCGGTATAGACACCTAACTGCTACGATATTGAACATCTTAAAGTATTTATCGTTTTCAGAAAAACCACCGATATATGTCAATTCCAATCCGCTATTGCGGCTGAAATATCAGGGGTATTGACCTATATCCATTATTATCAAAGGTAAAAAATTGTATATTTTTTTGCGCACTTAATCTAGTTTACATTTTCTTGGTTATTTGAATAAATTGGGTATCTATATTAAAACTTTGAATTGGGTAATTTCTTTTTTATATTCTTTCTGATTTAGGGATTACTACTCAATGATTTACTGTTAAATTTCTGCAAAATTATTGTTAAATACTTATAGTCAAATCAAAATTTTACATCAAAATTATAGTAAAATTACAACCATAGTAAAACTTATTGGCTAGTCTTTTAGTGATTATGGATTCATCATTAAGTTATCGATGTAAATATATCCTAAACATTTATATGTATATGATGTTTTACGTAGTTTTACATGATGTATGCATATATTATCTTATTCATATTTGTTTTAAGATGGGAGGACATTTATATTTATAGTCAATTATTGACATCCAATATTTGATAATATCCCCTATATCTCCCCAATAATGATATCCGCCGTGGAATTTTTCCATCTGATATATCCGCTTTAGCTGATATTTAAAACCTTGCTTAGGGTTTAGAATGACAATCTACTTAGGCTTACATGTGTAATAGTAAAAATATATATATAATCTACAAACTACAAAATTATTTAAATTTTCATTGATGTCTTCTGTTGATGGAATGTCATTGATAATCCCAGTTAACTCACGATAATGTTGAAATTTTGAAATTTCCAGAATTTGATTTGAAATACAAATTATTTCATTCCTAAATCTAGAATTAATGAGAATACCACGCAAATGATAAGGAATTTAATTTCAAATTCTTGATTATGAAATTATTGGGACTACCACTCCCAAATAGATTACCTGAGATTTGAGATCTTATTTTCAAAACCTTGCATAAGTTGATTAAAACAAAAAGAAATATGATAAAGGAAAGAAGATTGCAGCTGCTCCTAAAAAAGGAAAAAGAGAAACAGAGATCATGAGTACTAGTTATGTAAAGTGTGATCACTCAACGAAATCAAATTATTGTTTCCATTGAACAAAAATGGATTCTGTATCTCAAAATATGATGACATAGAGAACATCTCTCATAGGCCAAATTAGTTTATTGCATATTTATCTATTTTCATGCTTATATAACTTAAACATTCCATTTAATATTTTTCCATTGGATAATATAGTGAGCATGTATTTTGAAATTTGAAATTTTAGTTTTCTTAGGTTCTTCTTATATTATTGAACTTTCCGATTCTTTCCTTTCCTCCATGTCACTAAGGTTAATTAGTAGAGCAATTATAGAAGATCTCCTGGCATCATTTTTATACACTTGGACATGCTGAATTATTGAAATTTATAAGCGTGTGCATTTGCACATACAGGGGTTATGAGGTGATCAGCGTTATTAAATGTTTGTTAGGGTTCTCACTGGTTATAGGCAAGTGATCATGTTGGAGAAACACATACAGCCATCGTGAATAATTCATTGTAAGTGATGAATTCATACCTCATATGATCTATGTAATACTCCAATTCGAATATGATATTTGTATTTTTCATGAATTCTTTAATTGATACATATTAGTCCTTATGCTTTGATTGTCCAAAAAATCGTAATATGTGAATCCACAAATTTCTTGTATGCAGTTCAAATCTTATCACGATCCTATCCTGAAACCTACTTCTTATTTAGAGCTAGAATGAGACATGCATGCATAGGCCAAGGATGACTGTTTTACGTTTGTGCATAGGCACACTTTTTGAGATATTGTTTCCGCGATGGACACTTTTTGTATGAGTGGTAACTGATAAGTTCTAGTTGTTATTTAGAGCTATTTTTGGTAACTAGTATATGTTTGAAAATTAAGGTAGTCACAACATGACTCACTAGTGAAGTCCGTATGGGATAATTTGCATGTGTTGTATGGCATCCTCGCCACACATTAATGCATAGTTTTAAATAACCCTTTATGTAACTTATGAGGGCACATTATTATATAACTACTTAAAATAACTTAATGTTGAGTAACTTTGTGTTATTTTGGGTCATATGTGTTATTTAGGTTTGTTATAATAGATATGCAAGGACAAATGGATTTTTGCCTTCCAGAATTCAATTTTAGGTTTGTTATTTGGTTAACTGCTTCGTGCTTCGTTCACAAGATTACCACTAAGGTTTAGCCATGCTTGGCTTTTCTGCCTTTTGATGAAGATCTGCTTCCAATCACCAAAGGTTTCACGTGTAGTGGTGGTTACCTATTAGGTTTCATGTCATTAGGTTCCTCTTCCTCCATTGTGTCAATCAAGGTTTTAAATATTAGTTATCATAATTGTTTAGGATGGGGCCTATCAAAGTGATCGATCCGGCGTGATTCTTTTTTTGGTTCATGTAGCCTACCCCAAATACTTGGGATAAAAGGCTTAGTAGTAGTTGTTGGGGCCTATCACCATATAGGATCGTATGAGCTGATATATGATGTTCATATCAAACAAGATATATGACATATTTAACACAAATATTTCAAAGGTCATAATATCCTAGATGCCATATGTCTAATAAATGTTGTATAATAAGCATATTAAGCCTTTCAATGACAGTATATTTTTGCACAAGCATCACATTATAGAATAAATTATGGAATATATTCAACCACAAGTTCAAAACATAAATTACAAAACAATGGAGGTCAAGAGATGGACACAATCAAGAATAAGAGACAACTTCAGCGGTAATGTCGATAACAACAAATGTGGTAATCATAGTTGTGAGAACGGAGGTGACAATGGTAGAAACAAGGCAAGCAGCAAGAGGAAAGACGGAAGGGAAAAAAAGAAGAGAGAGAACCTTAAATAGAAGGACTTGAGGTATAGCATAGAAGCTGAAGAAGATGAAGCACTTCAATTAACATCTTGTGGAGTGAAAATGATTATCTAATTTTCACCATGGCGATTTGAAAATATGACTGATTTTGGGAAAAGTGAAGGACCTAGAGTTTCTTCTTATTGACGACTTTGCATATCAGAATTGAGTCCAAACACCTTTTTAAGTGTATTGGCACAACTGCCCCCTAAAAAAGATATATTTCGGGATATATCTGACATATTGGCTAACAGGAAATATATCTTGACGTATTGGCTAATATATAGAAGAATGGTGTCAATATAAATGTGAGATGGTATCCATATTTATGCTTACATTTATGTTTCCAAAGTTGTGAGGTAAGGAAAAGTGAAATGATCAAGGAAGGAAACATCAATAGGTTCATAAAGTTTATAGTAACATTGCCAAAATGATGAGAATCAAAAATAAGGCTGGTGTTATACATCAGACGGAACAAATCAGGAGACAGATAGAACTCATAAATAGTGAAAAGTGAAGAAAAATAGCAACCATGCCAAGAACTAATGTAAGTGGAACTGATGCTGAAAAAGCTGACAGAAGAAATATTTGGCACTCGAGGTTTACCATTCAAACAACCACACAGCATTCATTTAATGAAGAGTGGTTTTCAAATTATACAATTCAGACTACGTTTTTCAGAAAACTACCACTCTCTCAAATCCAGTACCATCAAAATTTGATGTCCTGAAATGCTACTTTTAATATGAACAGTACAGAGAAGAAATTATTGATAGACCAGGAAACTCGAGCCTCCAACTTGACCAGTAGCACTAACAAATATTGGTAAACTAAGCTGAAGATACGATAAAATAATGCTGAAAGCAAATCTTTGGATTTTAGATTATGGTTGATATCTAATGGAGATCCCAAGTGAGAGAGATCAATTAGCTGTCAAACTAAAACTATACTTTTTTGTTAGGGCACTGTTACACAAAGCATATCTCGTATAGAAGCATACCTCAACTAATCCCTTGTGTAACACAACAAACTTTTCATGTGGAATAGACTTTAGAATGGACTTGAGGTCGTAAATATCCTTCTCCTTGAGTATTACAGAAAATTTCTTCCAGTCAAGGATGTCATTGAACGGCAGGTCATAGTAATCAGAGAGGATTACTGGAAAGGAAAAGCAATGCCACTTTTAATTAAAAAAAAATGAGAAAAAACAGAAACCACATCAAAAGAACTATAGTTTTGTACGATACAAATACTACCTGAGCAAAAATTTATTATTGATAAAAACATAAAACAAATTCTACCTGGAATGCATCCATAATGAATGGAGTCGGTTAGACGTGCACTGTTAACTTGAGAGCCACCTGGACATATGCAGAACTTAGTCCTATAAAATGTCTTCTGGTAAACCAACTCTCCTATAGCTCTGTTTATACGACTATTGCTAATGGCCAGTTCCGTGTCGTTCTCCCAAACACGCGCCAAGATAACTCTAATCTTAGAATTTCGACTGCCAGCCCAAAACCCTAGTATTGTCCTGCAAATGTTTTTACAGTCGGTCATAAAGATACAGTGATGCATATTTAGTGGTTCAAAATCGAGAATACACATCAAGAACCTTTCCAAAATCCAATTCAAAGAACAAGATTCAAGGTATAGATAATGGAAGGATGACGAATCCTCTCCAAAATTGACATGAAATTATGACATACAAGCACCCAATAGCATGGGTATTTACATATATATAATTAGAAGCAACACTATGAAGTCCATAAACTAGGAAAGGGTCAAGAAAAAGAGAAAAGAAAATGGTCAAGACAAAAAGGAAAGAAGAAAAGATTTTATATAGACAACCACATTCAATACAAGGTAGAAAACCAGACAAAATAAAGGATCTTCGTTAATAATTTTTAGTTTTTAATTTTGCGGGGCTAGCTTGCGTGATGACGGATGGGGTCATGGATAGGTTCAATAGTTTAGGAATGTAAGTATATACACGTTATGATTCTTATTAAACATAAAAGTCTTCAAACGGACTACTTTAACAAGAACAACAACACTAGTAGTATTTAGACGTGATTCTAACCTGTTCTCGATATCATTTCCACCTGCTGGAAGTGCAAATGGTTGGAGTATTTGTGGAAGAGCAACATCTTTGTGTGGGATATATGCAACATTATAGCTTGGAGAGCAGACAACTCGTATGGAGTTCTTTATCATAAAGAGAAGTCCTTCAAATGCTCTGACACCAACGTCATGACAGGTAACAAAAAAATGATCTGCACCCAAGGTTCTATTCCAATAAGGGTATTTGTTTATCAATCCTTCAACATAATCCTTAACTATAATCGTCATGTTCTCATAAGATGTTCCCTGCAAGATTGAAATATACATCTAAAATCATACACAGAACAATCTGAAGCAGCATAGCATGCAAGACAATCGAAAGAGCACAAACAACTAGAAGACTAGGGATTTCTGTGCGTGGGGTCTTGGGAGAGAAGGGAAGGCATGCAGAGCAATCTAAAGAGCATGTGCATGTGTGTATGCATGTGTTAAAACAATCTAAAGAACATAAATAACTGGAAGATTAATGAACTAGTTATTGTTTGTGTGGTGGGGGTGTGGTTGGGGGGTGGGGGTTTCTGCTTATTTGTACATTTCCCTAAAAAAGACTAACGTTGCAATTCACCCTTTTCTCCTATACAGATGGAATTCTGCTCATAGACATATACTTAAGATTTAAAGTAGCACCTCATAAGCTGCTATTATATATGCATAAAAATGACTATATTATGCAAAATTACGTATAAGTAAAAATTCCATCAAAATATCAGCAAGTTTGCCAAATATGACTGCAGTTCAAATAGAATCCAGCACACTGAATGACAATGATAACCAATTTAGCTGAATAGCGGGAAAATGCAACCAGACAAATAAATGTTTGCTACTTCTTGCAATCAAATCAATACTGCAAGCCAATATGTTTGCAGTTTCAGCAAAGAACATTAAGCAGAAAACAGCAAACTGTATTTCTAATAGTACATGCGACCCACAAATTTAATGAAGCATTAAGCCAAAGGAAGAGGTTTAATGTTGAAAATATGACTGGTTAAACAGCTAGGGTGATTGGTTGAAGCAGCTAGGGAGTTGGATTCCTTCAAGAGAAATGATATAATGCACTTATTATTGCCACATAGGAGCTCCAGATTAAAAATAACTGAACTGTAAGCATCAATCACAAAAGGTATATTCATATTCAAAAGAAACCTTGCAAAAGAATTGTCAAGCTTTGGTTACTTTCCTCAAGAACAAATAGTTACTTATGTTTAGTTTACTTAAAACGCTTGACTTGGTAATAAATTATTTACTGTAACAATCAATCACAAAAAGAAAAAAACAAATCATCGTTTAGAAGTAACCTTGCAAAGTTCACCAAGAACCACCAAAGTTCTGATTACCTTTTAATACTAATGATTTGTTATTTACAATTACTTCTTACAAAGTGTAGAAACTCGTACAATCACCTTAGTTATTTACGTTAGAAGCAGGAAACACATGATGCTAAAAAAAATCAACAAAACACTTCTGCAGGGAAGAGATCGAAACATGCAATGAATGCATATAGCAATAATTCACTAGCAGAGCCAACAATTGTTTTTTGCAACCAAATCCATTATCCAGTTGAACACTTGTAATAACCCTTCATCTTTTATAGCTATAAATAAATAAAAAATAAACAAATAATAAATATAACATTTTATTTTTTTCTTTAACTCTTACACCTTTCATTTTCTTTAACCTCCTAAACCTTTCATCTTCTCCAACCTCCAAAGTCTTCGTCTTCTCCATTATTTCAATAATAAAACTCCCATCTTTAATTCTCAAAATTAAACTCTCCAATTAAACTAAAACTTTTCATATTCTAAACCCTCCAAATTAATCTAAGACCTTTCAAATTCCATAACCTCTCAAACTCTTGAAATTCCATATCACCTCAAACCCTTTAAATTCTATAACTCTCAAAACTCTTCACAACTCCTAAATCCAATCATATATAAACCCCTAAATCAAAACACATTCCACTCATTCTAAAAATTATTCTTTAACATTCTCATCTCGTCGGAGCCACCTTCAAAACCACCGCAGGAGCCGCCGCCAGAGCTGCCACCACTTCACCGGAGAAGAACATCTCCTTCCATCTCTTTCCACATTTTATATTCTCATATTTTGACAAGAGGTTAGATGTTATTTTTCTTTTTCATCTTGGATAAATTATTTTAATGAATTCTAAGTTAACTCACCACTTCTCAGTAACCCTAATAACCTAAAATGAACATCTATTATTTTATGAACCCAATAAGATGGATTTAGACTCATTTCTAAAATTCAGACCCGTTAATACTAAAATCAAATTTGAGTGTATTATAAGTAATAGAAAATCCCTAAAAATCATCTAAATTCATATTAATCTGTTTTTAATAATCTTAGAGTATTTTAATGTGTAGATTACTCTATTGAGCGACATGGGAAACAAAATCCAGGTAAGTTCATTTTTGGATTCACTAATCATGCTATTTTATATACATGTTGCTTCAATCATGTTATTTATTTTGTGTAAATTGATTTGTTATTTTGTAGGAATTTATCAATTACTTATTATATTTCTTGTCATCAAAAATCTATTGTCAATTGTCATTAAATTTAAATTATATAGTATAGATGATTTTAGAATAATCATATATACAAATTTGATAAATCACATAAAAATTATATTTACGGAAAAATACTATTTGTGATATCATTTTGTGTCGGTGTCTAGAAAAGTTATGTATGCTGGTTCTCTAATTAAGGAACGTGCAACAAACGGAAAATCTCGCAGCATCCATATAATTGCCTGGCCGATATCTCTATAATGTTTCAAATCAGTGGCTCTCAAATATAACTAATTGTGATTTATTGAATAAAGCAAAAACTGAACGGACTCTATAAACCATGTTGTTAACAAATTAAGAAAAATCCAATTGAAATATTGTATCTGAAATAATCAATATAATGTATTATACCTAATTGATACAGGGTTGGGTGAGAAACTGAATGATGGAAATATACTCTGTTTCGGCAGTAAACTTGTTAAGTTGTACAACTAAATATTTCGCACACCATGGGTGCATGATGATTTGCTGGATAATACATGACTATAATTCATGCTTACTTGACGGCAGGTCCAACTCAGCACCGGACAATCCTGTGACCATTTCCTGGGTCTGTACAAGAAACAATCAAAACAGTGGTATCCCATCAGTTAGCTTTTTCCAATCACATGACATCCTAAACAAAAATACCTCTATTATAAAGTTGACTTCACTAAAATGACATTAAAATAACCTAAATTAATTGACATTATTATTACAGACATCTCATTCCATATTTTCTAAAACTTGTGTTATTATTATATTTGGACATAACCGTTATATTTCACGTTCTTTCTGCGTATTTTATTTTGATCACAATCTGACGACCTAGGTGTGCATATCCAGATTTACCGATGGACACGCCAAAACTGACGCACGATCTGGTGTACTTTAAATATCAGATTGAAACTCAATAACGGAGTAGGGATTAGAGATTCTCCGCTTCCTTTTGTTTAATTTTATTATATTTTGTTTCAATTGTATCTAAATTTTGTTCCAATAAATAAAAAGTCAAACTTTTATTGAATTTTTCTATCGTAATTACTGATTATTATTGTGGCAAATTTATTGAGGTTTTAATAGATTCAAAACGAATATGTTGTCGGTACCTGCTACACGTGTCCGCATATCGTATATTGGGAGCGGGGCGTGACAACACTCGATATAGCAATAAGTTCATTACAATTCTAGCTATGATGAATATTTCTGAGTGACTATGGAGATAATTATCTTTGGACTGCTTTGGGCTTCTTAATCACCCTAACTTCATCATGACCTAGTCTTAATATCAAATGAAGCTATTTAACATGCAAGGTTCAAAAAATCACTCTCCTCTTTGAGATTCCCTAAGAACAATGATGATATTAGGAATATCCTAATTCTTGAGGGGGAAAACAGTAATGCTCGAATCAGCTCTCAACAAGCCGTCAGATAGAACTGAGAGCTCCGGTGTGTTCAATTTATCATGTATCCTGATGTAGAGTTTGGTGAACCAACCTCTATTTATAGATGTTGATAGGAAAGTAAGACCAACGTACCAATCTTAGCTTTCACTGGTCAACTAACCTAGTAGGTTTAGATGCCACAGCTAATGTGAAAGTTATTGGGAGCCTCAACTAAGACCACTTTCAGCGTGTCCTGGCTTAACTTGAGGGTTGAGAAGGGTTGAAAGACCAGCTTGTCCTTTAGTCCTACATTGGTATTTACAAAGGCTTTAAAAATCGACTGATACAAATACATAATACGGGTATTGTATCTGATATGACATAGACCTAATAATATCGGTACCAATACTGCAAATATTGATGATACTTTTCCCATATTTGATATTACTAATACGAAAAGTCCGATAATGTCGATTTCCAATACCATAAACCATTATCAACTCCAAAATTTCAAAATTTGGTATTTACCACCAATGACACTATATAATTTTCAACGTACACATAGAAGAAAGAAAACTCAACTACTTATTCTCTCTAACAACCTATTCTCTTTTTTTTTAATAATGCAATATGCATATGTTCCTATGTAGGAAAACCTCCCAAATCTAAAATCCACGCAAGGAGCAGTATCAAAAGAGACCGACACTCCATTTCATATCTCCCTTGGATATCATTTAACAACAAAATCCTCTAATCCAATTCTCTCACTAATTCAAAATAAGCCCCAGTCAAAGTTGCCAAATATTGGAATTTTTTTAAAATTACATTCATCCATTGCAAATTTAAATTTTTTATGATCAGGCACAAACTATTGATTATTGAAGTATACCTTGAAGAAATCAAGATAATTAACAAAGACCCTTGATTAAGTAGAGAACCAAAGTTTTATCATACTTCTAACACTTCACCACTGAAGCTAAAAGACAATTTTTCACATCATAGTAGATATAATGATCCAATCATGAGCCAAAGCCACCAATTCCATTTTTGTCTAAAAGAATATGCCATATCTGAGTTAATGCACTTCAAGCATCTTCTCCTTGTTTATGTAACTCGGAAGAATACATAGTGGTTAAGAGAAGTTAGCTAGGGTTCACTTTATTGTTCCCTCTATAAAGTAAGGCTTTTATAGCAGTCTAGCTGAAGAAATCCCATGGGCAGGGAAGCATAGTCGAGCTATGATATTTACGACCCATTCCCTATGATGTGTCTGATACACCTAGCTTTCAATGTCCCACACTTATAAATATGTTAACTGCTATCACCTTTTAATTATTTCAAAATAAAGTGATAAAATTGGTTGTCTACACATTATTTTATTACTATTAGGTTCTTTCATATGTTGATAACTAATGCATATATTCATATGACTCGAAAATGCATACATATACATATACATATATATATATATATATATATATATATATAGAAGAAATATGCATGTACAAATGTCTTCTTAGCTGGATTTTGGACAACTACCATGTCTGATGCCATATGTCCCTGTCGAAGTATGACACCATTGTTAACAACAACTAAACTTTTTATTCCAAGTATTTGGAGTAAGCTACATGAACCAAAAAAGAATTACGCTGAATAGGTCATGTGAATGATGACATGTACTTGGAATATGACACTAGTGTTAATGACTAGAAAACATGATCAACAAGATATTGTCGTTGTCCAAAGAATAAAAAGAAACTTCTTCATTTGAGATCACATGATTGAAGTAATCAGTTACTTCGCTTAGGGTAACATGCCACTTGATCATAGCAAGGCTAGTTTGTTTAAATATTTCAAGCCATTCTAAGCCAAGGCCCAAGCTCATTTAAATTTCTATACATAATTCTCACATTCAATCTAGGCGCTATTGTTGGAGCATGCATTTGTTTAAAACAGTCCACTTTTTGAACACCTCTAATTTTCAAGTGGAGCAACTCTTATTTTATCTAATATGTTCAAAATCCAATCCAATGAATATCTTTAACTGCTTAACAGATGTTGTGATGTGCACAATCAAACACCTTAAGAATAACACATAGTATTGTGCCAGTGCATGTTATCAAGCTAGACTGACTAGCGAAAGACTGACAATCTGTAGTTTCACGTTCAGCTTATATACTAATGTGTAACCCATTTGCTAGAATAAAGGAGTGTAGGAATGTGAATCTATCAGCTAATTGGCCGTTAATATTTACTTGCATGCCAATTAAACAAAGTCTAACTAAACCTTCAGTGCAAAAGAGACCTAAGAATACATTGTGGGTGCAACTCGACTTCTATTATGTACATGGAACCAATCTCTCAACTCGATAAGTTTCTCACAAAATTATATATCATCCGCACATCAACTACTGCAGCTCTACTCAAATTCAATATAGAAAACAATCAAATCAATGCCTATCTTAACGCCCTCCTTAATTCTTTGCCAAACAAGGACTTTGAATACAATCTGTGTGAAACTCTACCTACATAGCCTGCATAACATTCTAATGTCCCATATGGAAAACGGTCACTGTATCTAATATCCTTATAGCAAGAAATCAATCGATGTCCATCTTAGCTCCTGGAGTTCAAGGCATACCCTCATGCTATATAGAACCAAACTTTCTCAACTTGACAACTTTCTCACAAAACTGCAGCTGCTTAGCACCAAATTTGGCAATTACATCTATTTTTATACCAATAAACCAATGTCTTTCTTAACCCCAATCCAGGTGCCATACAACTTCTATCATATACCGTCTCCATATTACCCTCAAGCTACATCAAAACCCAACTAATCGGCCACTACAATCTATTCTAATACAAATTAAGAGATGCCCATGTATAACCCTCCTCCTCAAACTTTCGTTACAATATAGGTTCAATGCAACTCATACTAATAAAGCAATTCGACTTGATTCAAGATATCTAAATCAAAGAAATCAAATCCGATACGATAAAATAAGAAAAAGTTACTACCTTTCCCCTCATCTTGTGCGCTGAGACGGGAACGAAGAACAGATCGGCCTCCTCGGGGTCCTCCGTCCGAAACGAGCTCTCGCGGATGTTCTGGAAGAAGTAGCCCTCGCTGGAGTACTTTCCGGTGAGCTTCCTGGGGGTCTGGTAGAACGTCTTGGGGTCACCGTCCGGGTAGATGTAGACCTTGAAATCCCTCACCATGCGCTCGTAGTTCAGCTGGAATGTCTCCGGCGAGTGGTAGATCGACGACGACGATTCTAGGGCTTGCGTTTGGTAGTACTGTTGCTGAAGGGGCTGGGGCTGAGATCGGAGAGATCGGAGAGAGAGGATGGTGAATGAGATTAGGGTTAGGGCTGCGAGTGTCAGGAGAGAGAACTGGAGAGAGCAAGAGGGGAGTGTAGATGATGATGACGATAAGGGAGATTTACCGGCCATTCTTGCTGAGCTCGTAGAGAACCAAGAGAAGGAGACAGTCGGGGGTTAGAGACGGAGCTCGAAGCTCGATCTCTAGAAAATTCTATTTGTGCATACCATTTTTCTCAGTGACTCTTTCTGTGACCTTGTAAAAGGTCGGCTCACTGAGCAAAGTGGTATGCTCAAATAGAACTTCCCCGATTTCTATTGTTAGCGGATGGAGGGGTATTTAGTAATTTGGGAGAGTTTTTTTTACTATTATTCCTCTGATTAGTAATGTATACCAAAAACTTTCCATGTGTGAATTATGCATTAGAATCTAATAATGTTAGATTCAGTTAGGTTTTGTTTTTCAAATTTTCAATCATATGAATAATTTTTTATTTTTTATTTTGAATAATTATTTGTATCCAACCCAACATCAGATATGAGTTACAACTACCACGTCCTCTCCTCTGGTAGAAGAAGGTGTGAACTCAAACCAACCCCACATCAAACTTGAGAGGTGATTTTCGACTAAAAGAGACATCTGTGAAGGGAAAAAAAAAAAAAAACATAATCGTACATTGTTTCAAGATCATGATATATGGAGACAATTTGTCTTACTAACTATTGTAAAGACATATTTGTTGTAAATAGAATTGAATTAAGAGATGAGTCCTAAGAATAATTCCCAACTCGAAGTGGTAGAGAAGCCCTAAAATAACATAGATCTATTCATCTTCTTCTGCTATTGATTTTGAGAGGAAGGAGCATAATGTGGTCGGAGTGAGTAAGATATTATGGTCTCTATTCCAGTTAGATAATTGTTTCAATGCAATTGTTAAGTGTTAGACGAAGGCTTCCACTGAAATGTTATTTGTGTTGATAAAATAATCCTTTAGGGGATAAACATTCAAAAGAGGAAAAATTTGGATTTTCGAAGGTGCACTAAGCTGACAAAATAAAAGTAAAAATATCCTAAAAATTCAATAGCAAACTTGTAATAAAAGTAAACTTCTCAAAAGAATACAATACATACAAGCACGTGACTAATGAGTATATATAAAATATAAAATGTCTTTCTATTTCTTCCTGATCTCCACCAGTAAATTACGAATGAATGTACCTGTAGTGGATTTAAGAGAAGACTTGAAACTATTTGGACAGATGAAAATTATAGAAGTATTACAATTTCAATTACGTTTTGCACTGCACATGTAGCAAAGCAAGTAGGGTTGAAGAAAAACCTTGTTTGACTTACAATCATATTAGATCTTAAATCAAACCATCACCTACTCTTCGAGAGCTAGATTTTATCGATTAAGTAAGCGTCATTGTGTCTTGATAGTAAAACCTCTTAACAAGCATGCAAGAGGACAAATTAAAGTTCAAACTTCCTTTGAATTGAGTAAAGGGATAATGATTGGTCGATCCCTGAGTTTTAGTATAATGAAGGAATGGTCCCTAGTTTTTATTAATTTTCTTTGGATAAAATATCATATATATTCATAGGATTGAAAGAAGAAGAGATTCTCAAGTCCGTGATTTGGATCCTGAGGGACCCCAGGAGATATAGATGAAGATAAAATGGTTAGAAATCTGAATAATTTGCGAGCCCTATGACTGTCAGTGCAACAAGTTTTTCTATGCCAACAGCACATATATCATCTCATTATGAAATGCAACACCTTCTGCTGAAAACAATAGTACAAACAAAAGTTAGTCGGGACTTAGAAGGCAAAAATTTCACAGGTTCACTGAAAACAATAAGCACATTTAGTAATTTAATGTTAAAATTAAAAAAAAAAAAATTCTCGACCAAAATGAAGGTAAAATCTACGGAGCTTAAAACCAAAGGATAATCTTCATGCTGCCTTTGCCACTTTCAGTTTGTCCTGAACAAATTGCTCCCAGCTTTGCCCCTTGATCCACTCCACATCCATAGACCATAGCTGCTCCTTCATTAGACAAACTCTTGGAATGGTTCATCAAATATCTTGCTTAAAAAGCACAACTGCTTGTTTTTGCACTCAGATTGCGATATGGACATTTAACACAAATACAACAATGCCAGTTATACAACAAAACCCTCTAACCCCTGGGCCTGCTAGAAAGACCAGGTATTGCGATCCAATCCAGATCCGCCTGGATCCGAACCTTATCAGCTAATGAAGGGATATTATTTGAGTCCAAAATGCAGCCCTGTGACTCGGACCCATGCACAAGAACTGATAGGATCCATGTACCATTGATAAGACCTGTTCACTTAACCCACTGTAAAATAAAAAATTTATGTAAGAACAGAAGTAAAATACCAAATACCTGGACCCTTCTTACCAATCGGGTCGAGTCCAGATCTTTAAAATATACCGTAACCTGGATCCTCACCCAGACCACATAAGCTGGTAGGGTTCAGGTCCAAAAACGGTACCCTTGAGTTTCCTAGTCCGGTCTAGTGATACCAAGATCTGATACTATAGCAGGCCTAACCCCAGAAAAATGGAGAAGATAGAGGGATTTTACATGGAATAATACACAATAAATTTACATCAATACATATAAAACCACAAAAAAGAAAGAAAAAGAAAAAGCAAGATTAAATGGCATCAACCAAATGGACATGTAATAAGCACACAGATATTCCTTTACGAACAAGTATCAAACTTTTATTAAGCGAGAATATATATTTTTTTTTTTACATTGATGATAAATATACAGGGGAAAATGAAAAAATGGACTGTTAATACATGGGCCCACACATAAATAAATGTTCTCACAGAACTATTAATAACAGATAAAAGGGAATATGTTCTACAACAATGCCAATTATATACAAGGGCTGGGAAACAATTGTAACCACTAAATGGACATATGTACAGGTTATGTACTGGATTTACAGTCTCCGGTGCAGCTTCACCAGAATGGACACCACCTGGAAATGAAAAGCACAATAAGTCGAAGAAGCCAAAATGTAATTTTGGCAAAGTAACAAAATGAAAATATTTCTCACGTGACATTATGACTAGTATTACTTGTTAATTATCCGGGAATGAAACGTTTAACTCTTTCTGACCTTCATATTAGATTTTTTGTATACAAATCTATGTCAATACAATCTTTTCCCCTGGTCCTCCACCTTTCCATGAATTTCTATATTTGAATCCCAAAATTGCTACATAGCTGGACTATAGAAGAATTTCTTAATCAAGACTAGTGAATACAAGGATTAAAAATGGTGGGAAAGCATTCAGTAAAAAAGCACTAGGATTTGAACAGATATTTAGAGAGCCCAAAGTAAAATATCATATAGATACAACAACTACTACTAAGCCTTTAATCCCAAGTACCTGGGGTGAGCTACATGATCAAAAAAAGAATCATACCGGATGATAGATCATATGGATAATTCTTCCCCACTCATTCCTATCGAGCAATATATCTTCATTTAAGCCTTTAGAATCCACATCTTTTCGTATCACCTCCATCCATAATTTTTTCGGTCATCCCTTCACTCTTTTGACTTGTCCTAAGTTAATGAGTTCTGTTAGATTAGAATACTATTTTGTATTTGGATTTACTTTAAGTTTAATACCACATCGCCTATTGAGTGGTTTATGTGGAGTTGAGAACTCTATAAATATATATAATTCTCCGACTTATGAATATTGAGATTGAGTTTTAGTTTTCAATACTTTCTGACATGGTATCAGAGCAGATTTGAGAAATAGATCGCAACCATGCAATTCGATTACCTATCAATCTCAACTATCCACTCAAAAACACAACAAAAAAAAAATCCTAGCTTACCTGTGGCGGCTTCTTTCAAACAAACCCCTCGCAGCCAACAGTGCAGCAGCAGCAGAGGCGCAACAGCAGCAGAGCAGCAACAGTGCAGCCAGCAGAGCAGCAGCAGCAGCGCAGCCAACAGAGAAATTTGCCTTTGACAGTCAGCAAATCTATCTGCTCGAACCTTGTTTGCTCAAAAATCACGACGGGTCTATTACTGCTATTGCTCAAACAACTTTATTGTACTTTGTGTTCTCCATTTTCTTTTTATGCATCATCAACTTCAGCTAATTCATCTACTACTAGTGCTACAATTACTATCATGACTGAGAATTTATATCCAAAAAATCTTACTGTTACTACTGTTAAGTTGAATAGCAATAATGACAAATACATCTACTACTAGAGTATTTGTCGCTGCTCAAAGAAAAATTACGCATATACTAGATGATCCACCAGATGCCCACGATCCTTTATATTATGATTGGCTTGTTAATAATTGTTGCGTGATTATATGGCTCCTTAATTGTATGGAAAAAAAAGTAAGTTCTGGTATTATGTTCTTGAAAACTGCAAAAGAAATATGGGACACCCTTTAAGAAGTATATGGCAATGAAAAAAATATATCATGAGTTTTTGAACTATATGAGTGCTTGTTTACTCTCAAACAAGACAAAATGTCTGTATCAAATACTATTCCGCTCTCCGAGGCATATTGGATGAGCTTGAGGCTCATCAGCCACTGGTTACAGATTTTAAGACCTTGAGACAATATCGCAGCTGTTGCAAAATTTCTTTCCGAATTGGATTCCTCTTTATTGACCCAGGTGAGAGGTCAAATTCTTACTGGTGATAGTATTTCATCCTTGACAGCGACGTATTCTCGATTCCTTCGTATTTTTCCTGGTTCTACTACATCAGCACCTCAAACTCTTGCCTCCAATGACTATTATGTCCTATTTTCTAGTCAGGGACGAGGCCGTGGCTATGATCGTGGCCGCAGTCGTGATTCAGGAGGAGGCCGTGGTCGTGGTGACAATGGTGATCGAAACTCCGATGGTGGATGAAAATTTCGTGAATGTGATTACTGTGGCAGGAAAAATCACACATCTACATACTGTTGGAAGAAGTATGGAAAACCAGAATGGGCACAAACTGCTACTACTTTACCTCCACAAAAGATACTGCATCGACAATGAATTCTGCTAGCACTTCGGCATTTTCAACAATGATTCAGATTTCACAAAGTGAACTTAACAGACTTCTCTGCTTTCAATCCACCGTGACCAGTCCGCATGCTACTCATGCATCCTTATCAGATATTGATACTAATATTTCTTCCTCTAACCAACCATGGGTTAAGACTCTAGAGCTTCCTCCCATATGATAGGTATTAGAACCAAGTTTACCTCCCTATATTTTTCAGATAAATATCCTCCTGTCCATATTGCTGATGGCTCCTCTTCTTCAGTTATTGGTTATAGAAAAGTTCACGCTACCAATTCATTAACCCTAAATAACGTTTTGTTTTTTTTCCAACTGTTAGTTTATTGTCTATAAGCCAAATCACCAAAACTAACAATTGTTCTGTAACATTCTTTCCTATTTACTGTATTTTCCAGAACTTCCAGACTGGGATGAGAATTAGTACAGGGCGTGAGCAAAAGGGATGTACTATCTCGATGAGACATCACCTACAGGGTTTGCTGCTTCCTCTGATTCCCTTTTACAGTGGCATCAACATCTTGAACATACTTCTCTCCAAAATCTTCGGCTAGTTGTACCCACTGCGGCTGGCATATATACTTTACATTGTGAGTTTTGTGAACTAGGTAAACATCATGGCGTCTCGTATCCAAATCGAGTCAATCCACGTAATAGGTTTCCATTTGAGTTAGTCCATTCTAATATTTGGGGTCCATGTTGTTTTCCCTCTTTTAAGAGATTTAGATATTTTATTATATTTGTGGATGATTTCTCTCGCATGACATGGATGTATTTGCTAAGCGAAAGATCTGTTGTCCCTAGTATAATTGAATTATTTTATAAAGAAATAAAAAATCAATTTTCTACATCTATGCGTATTTTGCACACTGATAATGCTATGTAGTATATGAAAACTAACGTTTCCTTATTTTGTGCTAATAATGGAATTATTCATCAAACTTCTTGTTCTCATACATCCCAGCAAAACGATTTTGCTGAAAGAAAAAATAGACATATTCTTGATATTTCTCGAACATTAATAATTCATATGCATGTTCCAAGATATCTACAGTCTGATGTTTTTCTGTTACTTGTTATTTAATAAATAAGATGCCATCTGTTTTGCATGGTAAAACCCATTTTTCCTATTTTTATTCTGATATACACATGTTTCCTCTTATACCTCGAATATTTAGTTGTACATGTTTTTGTTCAAGATTTGTCTCCTGGTTTGGACAAGCTATCTCCTCGTGCTATCAAGTGTGTATTTGTTGGATATTCTAGGACACAAAAAAGATATAGGTGTTATGATCCAATATCTAGAAAGTATTTTGTCTCTGCTGATGTTACTTTTTTGAGTTTGTTCCCTACCTCACTTTCACATCAAAATGCCAATTGGATATTTCTATTCCTTTACCCCTACCTGTCTCTACTACTGAGATTGGACAAGTATTAGTGCCTCATAAAGGGAATGAACAGAGAACTCACAAGAAACCACTATTGGTTTTTGCTCGTCGTCAGAAAGTGCATTTTCCCAGCTCACTACCTGTTACTCCGCCATCTACAGTTGTAGGTCTCAGCAACCACTACATTTTTCTGCTTCTATCTCTGATCTTCCCATTACTTTTCGGAAAGGTAAGCACTCTACTACTGCTCATCTTATTTCTCAATTTGTTTCCTATAATCACCATCACCCAATGTTCCGCCAGTTTGCCCTTTCTTTTTCTTCAGTCTCTATATGCAGGTCATTTCAGAAAGCAGTGCTAGTCTCTTCCTGGCAGTTGGCCATGGATGAGGAGATGCAAGCCCTTGTCTCTCGTGGAACCTGAGATTTGGTTCCGTCTCCGCCTAATACCTGTATTGTTTGTTGTCGCTGGGTTTACTCTATCAAATTTAAGCCGGACGACTCCATTGATCGCTATAAACCCCGTCTTGTTGCGAAAGGCTTTTTCCAAACTTATGGTGTTGATTATTTTGACTCTCTCCTGTAGCACGTCTCAACTCTATTCGCATTCTCTTCTCTCTTACTGTGAATCTTGATTAGCCATTATTCTAATTTAATGTTAAAAATACTTTCTTATATGGTGATCTATAAGAAAAGGTGTATATGGAACAGCCTCCAAAGTATGTTATTCAGAGGGAGAATGTAGTCTGCAAACTCAAAAAAATAATTTATGGTCTTAAACAGAGTTTTCGAGCCTGGTTCGAGAAGTTTTCTATTATAATTGCTGGTATTGGATTTCAGCATTGCCACTATGATCATTCTGTTTTTTGTCCGGCATACCCGTTCTGGTATTATCTTTCTTGCTGTGTATGTAGATGATATTCTACTAACTGGGAGTGATACAACAAGTCTGACTGAGATAAAAGATTATCTCAGGCAACATTTTGTAACTAAAGACATTGGAAAGCCGAGATATTTTTTTTGAATTGAGGTAGCTTATCATAAACATGGGTTAGTTCTTTCTCAAAGAAAGTATGTGCTAGATCTTTTCGAAGAGACCGGTCGCTATGGATATAACATGCTAATACTCCAATAGAGTCAGATTTAGATGTGTAGAGTGAAGATAGTGCTTTGTATGAGAATGTCAAATAGTATAATATAATGGTTGGCAAGCTTATCTATCTCACAGTCACTAGACCTGACATTTTTTTTGTTGTTGGGCTGCTGAGTCAGTTCATGCATAAACCAAGGACATACACTGGAAATATGCTCTGAAAGTTATGGCATATATTAAGATCTCTCCTGAAAAAAGATTATTTTATAAAAATATGGACATGTTAAAATCTTTGCATTTTCATATACTGGATATGTAGGAGATAAAGGACATAGAAAGTCAATCTACTCGTCGAACTAGCGCATTTGTAGAAAGCACATGACCAAACAATTTTAAGCGATTTTCTCGCATCTTCTCTTCGATGGAGACTACACCTATCTTACAACGAATATCCTCCTTTCTCACTTCATCTCTTCTACTGTTACCACACATCCAATAAGCTATGGACATCTTCTTTATACTTACCTTCTGTGAATAACATCTTTTTATAAACCAACATTCCGTGCCATATAACAAAATTGGTCTAATAACAGTCCTATATAATTTTTCTTTAGACTTAACGGAATGTCTTTCTTTTACAATCACATAAAACTCTTGTTGCACTATTGCATTTCAACTAGCAGCTTGGATCGCATGATTGACATCACCATCAATCTCTCTATCATTTTGAATAATAGAATCCAAGTACATAAACTAATTGCTTATTTGTACCTCGCTCGTCCAACGTCACAACACTATAGTTCAGATCCTTCGCTTACTTAATTTGTATTCCATAAATATTGTTTTAAACCTACTCAATCTAAAACTTCTAAATTCTAATTTGCCTCCATAACTCCAACTTCGCATTTACCCCTGCTCTTGTCTCATCAACTAAAACAATATCATTAGCAAATAACGTACACAAGGTATTTCACACTGAATAGCTCTAGTAAGCCTATCAATCACTATGACAAATAATCACGACTCAATGCAAATCCTTAATGCAATTCAATTGTGATAAAGTATTTATTAGGCCAACCACAATTTCTACCATTGCTACTATACATGTTTTAAATTATGTTAATATAAGGGACCCCCTTGTTCATCGATGTCCACCATAGCACCTCTCGGTACCCAGTGTTTTAAATATCGGATACCGGTGACATACCGGTCAGCCAAATTACATACAGGATACAGGATAAAGGATACCGAACGGGATATCGCAATATGACCCTAAATACCGGAGTGTCATATCGATGTCATACCAGTTAAAAAATAATCATATAAATGACTATATAGAACATATTAAAATTTATAAATGAAGTTTATGGTACTTAGCTTGGCTTAGTTGCAGTAAACTTACGAATTTGCAGATACCGTTTAAAACATCCGCATATGCACAAAGCGACAGATAATCATAAAATTAAGAAAAATAAGTTTTCAAAAAAAGAGAAGTGTATATATTTTGGTTTAAAAACTATATAAACCAAACTTAAAAAATTTAAGAAGTTAAGGACTAATATATATTTTGGTTTAAAACTATATAAACCAATGTATTATCTATTATGTCAACAAATGGCCTATAACTACAAAATTTAAATTTTAACATGTTCAACAAATACTACAAATTTTTAGTATCAATTGAATGTTATAATGTTCTATAATTAAAAATTGACAATTGCTCAATGTCCTACAATTAAAATGTCCTATATTGGCCAATTGTCACAACGTTCTATAAATAAAAATTTTAAACTACATATTACTTCAACAAATTCTCAATCATTACTTTAAACTACATATTACTTCAACTACATATTACAACATATTTTAAACTACAATTAAAATATCCTACTTCACCTTCAAATGTCCTACTTCTCAATCAATAAAAATTTTAAACTACATATTTTAAACTACATATTATTTCAACAAATCCTACAATTAAAATGTCCTATATATTAATTCAATAAAAAAATTATATTACATATTACTTCAATACTCTAATAACTCATTACTCAACAAATTCTCAATCAAATTCACTTCAAAATCCCAATATACTCATTACTTCACATCAAAATCCCAACATATTTCATTGTTCGCCCACTGATCCATTGAATCAATGGGTCAAAGTCCATAATTCACCAGAAATTGCACAAAAAATTATAACTTTAATTAAAATTAACATGAAATTAATAAAAAATGACATACCAGTGGGTCGAATCGACTGACGAAGGTGAAAGTTGGTGGGGGAATCGGCCAGTGACTGGTCGAATAGAAAGAAGAGTCGGCGACTGATAACTGGTCGGTGACTGGTTGGAGGATCAGAGAGTGGGAGAAGAGTTAGGATTAGTTTCAGTTAGAGGATCAGAAAGTGGGAGAAGAGTTAGCGACTGGTGACTAGTCGGATGGGGATCGACTGCTCGCAGGGAGAAGAGTCGGCGACTGGTTAGGGTTGGGCTCAATCGCTTGATCGATCGTTCGTGGAGAGAGAAAGAGAGAGAGTCGAAGAAAGGGAGATTGAGTTTCGGAGAGTGAGAGAGAGAATCGGTTGATTTGGAAAATTAGGGTTAGGGTTCGCTCGATCGCTCGAGTTCGTGGAAAGAGAAAGAGAGAGAACGAGCGAGTGTTTGCGATTTTCGCTCCCTCCCGACCCGTTAAGAGGGTTTTATTTCTTAACGGATCGGATTTTTAACGGGTTAACGGGTTTAACCTGCAACCAAAACCCATTCACTGCGAAACCGATATTGACTAACACCGGCCGGTATTTTTTATCTCGTTACCGGCCGATATATCGCCACGTGGCCGATATATCGGTCCATACCAGTCCAAAACGAGAAACGGCCACGTGGCCGATATATCGGCCCATACCGGTCCAAAACGAGAAACGGTAAAAAATTTACCTTACCGTCTCGTTTCTTTGTATTTTTCAATATACCGGCCGATATACCGGTATACCGGCCGATATTTAAAACACTGTCGATACCTTATCATATGCTTTTTCTAAATCAAGAAAAATCATATGCAAATCTCTACATCTCTCTCAAAATCGCTTTATAAGTTAACGAAGCAAATGAATAACTTCTGTCGTTAATCACACAGACATAAACCAAAACTAGTCCTTTGATATCTTAACAATATATCTTAACCTATGTTCAATTACTATTTCCCAAAGTTTTATACTGACACATGAGTTTTATTCCACAGTAGTTAGAACAATTCTAAATATCACTCTTTTTTTCCTTATATAGAGGTACTAGGGTGCTTTTTATTCACTTGACATCTTCTTTGTTTGTCGAATCTCATTAAAAATGTTTGCCAGCCACTTCACATCCATCTCTCCAACGTATCTCCATAACTCAATAAAAATCCCACCTAGACCCACAACTTTTCTAGATTACATTCTTTTCAAAGTCTCTTATTTCAGATTCTTTAATTCTACGCAAAAAACTAACATCATATCCTGAATAGCAAATCCTCCAAATCTTGAGTATAACAATATGTCAAAATAATCTCTTTTTCTTTCTTTAATCTCTGTCTCGAACTATAACCTTCAGTTCCTCATCTTTAAAACACTTTTCAGTACATAAGTCTATAGACTCATCTCTCTTATTCGAACAATTTTGTATATATCCATTTTAGCCACATTATTGTCCAACATCTCCTACACTTCTTTATATAATTTAGTTTTTACATATCGAACAACCTTTTTAGTCTCCTTGGTAGCATATACCTCTTAAAGCACATTCCATCATTGTCCTTCAAATCTCTGTAAGATATTCGTTTGATCTTAATAGCACCTTTTATCTCTCCATTCCATCATAAAATGTCCTTACATGGTTGAGCATCATCCCTCGACTTACTAAGTATATCTTTAACTACCCTCTTAATGCAACTAGCTATTTTGTTCCATGTTACATTGGAATCATTATGGACCTTCCAATCTACTTTCTATACCACTCTATTTACAAAAACTCTTTGGTTACCTTCCAACCGCCACATTTGATATCAGGTTCTAACTAATGCTTCATCTTTCTAAGTCTCCTTCTAATTTGAATATCTAAAACTAAGAGTCTATGTTGAGTTACTATACTCTCACCTGGTACTATTTTACAACCGGTGCAACTAGCTCTATCTACCCTCCGAGTTAAAAAAAAATTATTTTGCTCATACTCAATCCACTTTCAAAAGTAATCATGTGAGGAAATTCTCTTTTTAAACCAAGAATTTGCAAAAATCAAATTATAGGACAAAGCAAAGTTTAGAATCAAATTACCCACTTCACTTCTTTCTTCAAACCAAATTTTTCATATGCATTATCAAACCCATTGCGATTACTTTCTACATGCTCATTGAGGTCATCACCAGTAAAGAGTTTTTCTCTACCTTGTCCCATCTCATCTAGATTATATAGATAGTAAGCAAACACAATACTATGATTAGCTATAATTAGCATTTTGGGAAGTATGGGATTAAAAATTAATAACTCATGAGATGCCACATATATGTTTTACATAAACGAACCAAATAGATTTGTATTAACATATTTAGACATCCAATAGCCTGCAGTGTTCTTCCAGCCCTTTGGATGAAATCCTTGTCCCAATTTACTCAACTTTTGTGGCAAATGCATACAAGTGTGGGCTATCATGGTTCTTCTCTTTTCTTCTTCTTTTATTACTAGTTATATTTTCAACACCAAGTTAATTCTTCATTTAAAGAACCTTAACGTTTAAATGGCTATTATCACTAATCAGTCTCAGAAAGTGAAAAGAATATAATATTGATGGAATAGCAAAGTAAAATTGCGAAAGTTCTATTCAGCACATACCCGACATAGTTCTGACACAAATTCTCATGGGATGTAGCTTGTAATATTAGTTTCTGAACCTGAAGTTTCACAGACAAACCATGATCAACTTCACGCGCATCTCCAGAAGTTAATGTACTATTATCCATGTACTGGAGTGAACTTGCAGCTCCTGATACAGATGACCCCGAAGAAAAATCCCGTCCGGTCAGCTTATTGCTCATCCGTGCCATAACCACCACGGCACGCTCATTTAAAACTTCGTTTGCATCACCCAGTTGATTAACAGCCTATGAACAACCACACTATAATTAGAGCACTATATGAAATCATATTGAAGTCAACTTCAGCAGAGGGCAGACACCAACTTGTAGCAGCTCCCTTTCTCTAGCCCCACGAAGAGGTTGAGGAAGATCTCTATTAGGAGCAGATTCATCACTGTTCACAACTGGATGAACATGGGAGTTTCCATAGTTTGCCATCTGAGGAACTTCATTAAAATTAAACAGCCGCCAATTGATAAGAGGGTCATGTACGAATGCCTGAAATAAACAAAGTCCTAGGTTAGATTCTGCAAATCACATTTGGCAGCAGATATCAAATTCTATGGGGATGTGTAATAGCCTAAAAACATGTGGAATTGTAAAATGGTATGTTGAAGAATATACGTGCGAAAAAAAATACAGATCAGTCAAAAGATGCAGATGACAGAACTTTAATTTCCCACTGGTCATCAATAATATTCAGTAAATTCACTGTTCAACATTCGAAACAAATAAATAAATAAACATCAAGCAAAATCTCTCTTATGTCCATTTTGTAAGATCCAGTTGCTATCAGGTTAAAAAAGTGATCTGGTCAAACCAAGTTCAACAGTACATTTGATTGAGTACGATTGCTTCTACAGAAACTGGGCAAATGATCCAACTGCATAGCATTCCACTACTTTATCTGTGTTTCTTGAAATAACAAGAAACAAGATACTGGAACTAAGTTTGGGATGGAGTTCCTTCAGATGTCCCACCCCAAGGTAGAAGGAAAAACCCTTTCTGGCTACCGCTCCATTTATAATGCTTTATCATTCATCAGTGAATTTTCTGAAACCATGTTTAATTAGCTGGCTTCTCTAAAATGCCAGCTGGAATGTAATTAGATATTGGTTCCGACTTTGGCCAGAATAAGCACACTTGGATTACACTGAGATCTAAAAGGTTTTCTTTTTTGGCTGGTAATTGGTATCAAGGATTACGTCCTTCTGCCAGACCCTCAACTCTAGCCTTGTTAAACATTAAAAACCAAAAGAAAATAACATAAGGTGCAAGAATCATCTTCTATTTACCTCCATCATAGCCATGACGCTGTCCTTGTTAGTCCGTAGAACTTGCATCACATTTTCACAAGTTGACCTGAAATTACCTTCAATGCCACTAACTTCCATAGCCTTCACAAGCATCCTGGTCAAGCGAAAAGGTACCTGCTCATAGACCATAATGCTTAATGATTCATAAGTTGGCATCAACTGAATCCTCCGAAGGATGTCATATGGTTCAACCAAATAAATAAAAGAAATCAAAATAGAAAGATAACTCCTCACTGTTTTACGCATGAAATTACTTGCCTTTTCTGGAAACTTTTCTCTGTTCATAGAAGCCTCAAAGCAATCTCCAAAATCAATATGTAATATCTTTCCACTGGAAAGAAAATATAAATTTTACCATTTATGGTTGATCAAGAATCCATAGTTTAGCTGTATTAAACTGGACATCAAACTCTACAGTACCTAAAACGATGCAGCATAAGATTACTGGGATGCCGATCCCCTAGTCCAAGAAGATAACCAACCTGGAAAATATAAACTATCATATAAGTTCACCCACAATGATAAGCCAACAAGTTCTTTGAGGAGGCGACTATTGAAGACACTGATTGTATATAGGAATTTCATACCATACTCATCACAGCCAAGCTTCTCGTATAATTTGTGCGACGATCAAGCCAAACTTCAGAAGTCCGGCTTTTAAGCCAGAGAACCTACAATAGGATTGTTAGTTCGAGATTTTTCACATCAAGTAATCACACGAAGACAGGTTAACATCTACTTATGCTTCCAGAAGTCATGGGAAAGGAAATGTTACTATAGAAGCACGTAATAACAAAGATGGAATACCTTTGCCAAGTCATTTCCTTCAGTGTTTTGCAAAGCATGCTCAAATACTTCCACCTTAGCTATAAGTGGCAAACGATCATAGTCAGGTGCAAAAGCTAGCATAAGCCTATGCTCTTGATTCAAGTGGATCTGGAATCAACAAAAAAGGTTACATTTTACTTGGTGAATAGCTGGAGATGTGTAGGCTTCTTTAATATATATTTAACATTTCAAGAGGGCTGAACATGACTTGGAAACAAGTAGTTACAATAACATACCTTTCTTGCATCCCTGTATTCCCGAATTAAATGGTGTAAGGTGTCACAATTTGGAACCCATCCAATCAAACCGCTGTTAGGAGACAAGGGGATGACTGAATAGCGTTGAATGGAAAGATCCTTCTCTGAAGTTTTTCTTGAGTTCTCCAGAAGAGTATTCACCAAACCAAAAAGCTAGAAAGAAGAGGCAAAGGCATCTCAAAATACTAACTAGCTGAAGTTAATTACATAAGCACACTAATAATGCTAAAAGCATCCAAGCTACCAGATAATGTACTTCTCAACTCCAATCTAAAATCAGAAGATTTCCTTCGAATCCGAAAGAGAAGTAAAAATCATTATATAGTAAATAAAAACAAATCAAAAAAGGAAAAAACATTTAATAAAACAATGAAAACAATAAATTACCAATAAGAAAAAAATTTGAGGCATGAACAGATATCATTAAGTCAACTTTTGGGACAACGTCCCTCACTCTACTTAACAACTGATGTTTTTACAGCAATATTTTATAAAATATTATTGCGAGATCATTGTGTTTAAGCCTTCAAGGCTTTAATCTTGTACGACAAAACGCACACCTTGAGTCTGTATATTGACATTCAGCAAATTTGCCATCTGTACTTGTATCAAACTCTGAAATTCATCAGCACAAATCATCCAAGAGGGAAAATCTAAGGACTGGTCTACTTGATAGTCTAATCCAGAAAAGTACACAAGAACCGAAATAGGAACAATGATCCACACGACACCAATTGGTCTTTCCTACATTGTAAAGGATGAGACCGCACAGAAGAGACAAGGGCTGGAATCCTGGAAGCCCAGCAAAAGCATACTGTCTTTTACCAATGGAGAACCAGATAGTTCATTTCTACTTGCTTTAATAATTAATGGAATTAGCAACAGAAGTAGAAATATAGAATACACAAATACAGAAAATGTTATACATACGACATAAGAGTGGTCTCCAGCATATAGTTAGCAATACATACAACATACAATACATGACATTACAAGGAATACAAAGGCCAAAAAAGGGGAAAGATATAATTATGTATATCCGTTTACATGCGTGCGCATAATATCCTTGGTTTCATATCTGTCAAAACTAAAAGTACAACAAACTATACAAGCTAATTTAGAGATACCTACAACACAGCATATGGAAAAGGAAGATTCCTCTGTAGTCTGTGTGCCTTGAAAGAACAGGGCAAAAACTGTTCTCTCTTACATGGATATAATATTCTATATATTATATCTTCTTAGTACATGTCATCCGTTCAACGATGTTTATATAGTTCCCCTATATTTCAAATCAATATAACTAACTTCTTAAAGAATTTCCATTTGTATGTATGTGTTTTATAAAGTTTTTATCCGGGTAATATTGTCTATTTTTTTTTAATTTATCAAACAAAAGCCTATGCGAGTTAAACAAGTACCAAAAGAGTGTCAGAAAAGTGTCTTTAACAGCACGAGTACAGCACCTTATGAGCATTTGAGCCTTTTCCTATAAATTTTTAACACTGTATGGTGTCAACGTCCCACACCCACATGTGGAAGGCCTTGTAACTACCATAACTACCAGATACGAGGCGTATCTCTGCGAAATCCACAGCATTCACTGCATTTGAAAGGTAATTCATTGAAACTGCTACAAGGATCACTGTTTATCCAACAAATCAGAGTAGGTAGCAAAGGAAGTTGACTAAAAAGTTTTATTTAAATTAAAATGCAAGTCTGAAGGCAATATAAAGTAGGCCAAGTATGTCCTACAGGGTTGCCAAATTCACTTTCTATGCTTGAAATGAAGGAAGCAAGTTATTTAGCAAGACAAGATATTGAACTTATAGAAATTCTCAACTGGTGCCAAGTAGTTCTTGGGCTTCTGTTATTGGTGAGCAAAACAGCAGATAGACATACAGCCAACATAACAGTTTAAAAGTGTATCTCTGTGTGGTTCCCCTAATGCAGAGGTTCCAACATATAAGACTAAAAAGTGCATACTTGGTAATGTTGAAATAGAAATGAACAGAGCTAGTCTTTTGGCAGTAACTTTTACCTGCATCACACGTTCATCTTGCCTTAAATCCTCATGACCTTTCAGAAGGAAAGCATAATCCTCTCCATCACTTCCATGAATTGTCAGTTTTCTAGGTCTCTGTTTAGATGTAATTACAACAAGTGTCGGGGCAAATGATGCTATTGTCACCACTGGTGCATCTGAAAACAAAGAGCTGACAATTCAATGGAATTGCAATTTAAAAATTCACACTGTCCAGACCAGCATGAACCAGAGAGGAAAACATGTGATGGGCCGCAAACATGCATAGGTCCCAGGACAACGATTAACCACATCCAAAAATGAAGCAGTCATATAGTTGATTCGAAATAGATCTGGGTAGGCATGTTAAGTGTAAAGCTGTTAAATCCGAAGCTAACTCACCTATTGAGCATAACAAGATAGCATCTCTGAAGAGAAGTGACATAGATCTAGCACGTGATTGGTCAATAAGATAAAAGTTTTTGAGTTCAATTCACAGAAGAATTTTGCTGGTCCTAACTTGATGAGAAGAGGAAAACAAAAGTCTGCTAAAGAGAAGAGACACTACAACCTCAAATTTTTCAGAGGCTACTAAAGGAAAAATTCCACGACCCAATGAGAAAGGGCTTGGGATCAAGCAAAACAGATCTAATAATGTCATATCCGGGTTCTATATGAACTAAGAGTCCGAATAAATAATAAGTACAGGTTTCAGTGAGTCCAAACTTTCGGAGTTTCACCAATCTCAGATATCTGCTTAACACCCAGATTGCTTGGCCCATCAACGGGTGACAAAACAGAATTTCTTCAAGCAAATTCCGAATGTATGATGAGGTTGTTACGTTCAACCAAAGTTCTTGCACGTAGGGACTTGGTCATGAATTCAAACCAAGCATAAAAGGTTGACGTAAGGTTGAAAAGATCATAAAAACTTGATCAATAATTTTCTGTTAACAATTTTCAACTTCCAGTTCTTTTATGGAGCTTAGTGAACCCTACTTACGATGGTAAAAGGACTGAATAGTAGTTAATAAAATTTAGCCCGTAACATCAGGCCTTCATCATCAGAAGGTTTTGTTGAGAAAACTGTAAGCACACATTAGCAACTTACAAAATGATTCTTTAAAATAATAAAAATTCAAACCAATATTGCATAAAACAGTGTTGACCGTCGACTCACAGAAGGCATTTCAGGTATAATACAGTTGAAATTTGTGGGCATGCCTTGACAAACAAAGAATAACCACCATCCTGATTAACAAAGAGGTACTTGGTATGGTGCGCTAAAGTGAGGTCTAACCAAAAGGAAGATAACGATTCAAAAACTTTCCATGGGCAAACCACAAAGAAAGCAAAGAGAAACATAAATGAAAAAGAACAAGACAAAATCAAAAGACTAACTAAACACCAGCAAGTGGGAAAAAACAGAAACTCAACTACAAGCACGCACCACACATACACCAAATGACGCCACGTATTATAAACACGGTAAGAGATTTCAATGGTAGTAGAACAAATAAACCAGAAATATAATAAATGAACTCGTATATCTCATTACCTGCACGGTAAGTTCCTGGTACAGCAAGCTCTAAGTTTCGACACTTAAGCAACTCAGGTGAAACAGACTGGATTCGAGGCAATTAAACAAGTCAGAAGAATCAGAGGGTTAATAAATAAATATAGCAGAAAAGAACATATGCAATTCTTGCCTGTAGGTCTAGGGTAGTAAGACTGGGAAGCTGCTTATCTATTCGTCTGAAAACATGATAATATAAATCCCAAGCCTGACAATTAAAAATGAAATAAATTATTTTGTTTTGCAAACATCAAAGCAAAGTTTCACAGAAAATATATAATGGGAAAATAATGATTCTCGATGCGAATTGTAGATAAACCTGAGTAAGTTCCGCATCCTTTCCAGTTCTCCTATACTTCAGGCAACATTCACGAGCTTCCAATAGTTCACGACCATATGCCTGAATATAAAAACAAAGACAGATCTAAGATCACAAATTTTATCTGAAGGATGCAAGTTGCTTTTGCTTCTCTCTCTCTCTCTTCTTTTGAATTTTAGATCTTTCGCAGGTCCCAAACACAACAAAGCTACCATAAAGACCACTCACATAGTTAAGGAGGAAAAGAAATTCATAGGCCAATATATTCAATCATCAAATAGTTCCAAAGAATTTTTTACACCATATATCAAACAGCTTGTTGAACAGTGTCTGTAATGTTAACCAAGAAGGAAAAGCATTGAACAATATGCTATCTTTTATCAAAAGGCCTGGTACTCAACTTCTATAGACATTTTGGAGGCAGCTAAATGCCCTCCAAGTAATAACCAACTTTAAGTAAGATCATAATGTTTTGGGGAGAACAATTGAGGACAGCAGGTTAGAGTGGTCGTAAACAATTGAGGAGATGTATCTTGCTAAAAAACTCAAAATACTTAAATGACATTGAACATATCATACCAATATATAAATTAGCTAAAATCAGATGGAACATTGGGAAGCTTGGAACTTGTAAAAAGATAGAGAATACCTGAATGAAAGCTGTCTCTTTCAATGTTTCAGGTCCTTCCTCAAGCATCACATGCAGGGGATCCAGCACAGCAAGCATTCCCTCAATATTGTGTTCGCCAAAATACAAACGGCTAGCTTCCTCTAAAGCCTCATGCCACATCTCATGCCATAATATGGCTACCCTAATCAGCTCTTTTGACACAAGCTGAGCCTGTAATATAAAAAAAGTTAATATAAGTTTCAAAACCGTCAATAGTGGGAAATTAGGAACATCCAATAAACTTCACCTGATCAACAAGATTTCCACTGTGCTGGCGAATTTTATCAACAACTTCCTGAGCTGCCGCTCTGCGCAACAGGCTTATTGATTTGCATGCCACCAGAAGAGGATACATAAGAGCCTGAACATGAGAAACCATCAACAGAAGGTGATAAAAGTGTTTGATGCAATAATAGGAAAGGGGTTAAAGCCTCATATAAGGAATAACTAGCAATGGGAGCATACTAGAGAAGAGAAGTCTGCAGTAACCAAAAGTTATTGTTATCAATGATCCATAGTATTTAGGCAAACAAAGTTAATTCCAACGAGAGAATTCCATAGGATTACTAGATTACTACAACAGAAAGCATAGTAAGATGAATTAATATCATTTTAGATGCCTTGAGGTAATCAAAAACAAGGATAAATTCGCAAGACACTTGCAATAGCCTAGACATGTGCAATGGAAATAAATGGCCAAATAGCTAAGACTTGGGAGTTGAATGATCGTAGCCAAAATATGTAAAGATTTGTAGACAGTCAATAAACTAAAGATGGATTGCAAAAGCAAAAAGGAACACGATAACTGACAGCACATAATAGAGGTTAACTATGGCCTACACCAAAAGACAAGGATAAAGGCTCCGCTGTCGCTGCTGCTGCACATGGGCGTATGGTGAAAACTGAAGAGTACACGTAATAATTAAGTGATACAGACATAGACCAACCAAGTGCAGTAACTCAATATGAAACTACAAGTAAATTACATGTCAGGAAAACTTTCAGGAATATGTCAGATCACACCTGACATATTGGGAACACAGACTAAAAACAAATATTAGCTAATCTACCTTCATGAATCATGTCACAGTGTTGGTGGCACTTAAAACAGCATGTATCTTTTTCATCAATAGAGCTCCCAGAACACACAAATACATGGCAGTAGATATCTAGGGAAGCAAGTTTTCAAATTGAAAGATATAAAATTGTTTTGACTAAAACATATTCTACATCATTATTCGATTGAAAAAAAAATGCTAAAAATGGGTACATTGTATTTGAAACTAGCTTTTACCACCTGCACATGATTTGATGAAATCAAATAACGGCTAGCTGGTTCAATTTCCACGAGGTTCAGCTACAATTTTGATTTGAGCATGTTAATATACAATTTACTCAATACTCATTTAGTGACTATTAAGGGAGGGAGCTCTAAGTGTATGTGTTATCATATGAGACCTTTTATAGGACAGACTAGTATAAGTTTGTTCAAAATTTTATTACAAACCATAATCATAATTAAAGTTTAAAATACAGTGTTGCAAGCTACATAATCATATATATTACCTACCCAAAGAAATTTTATTAAGGGTGGATATCATGCCAGTTTGTACATATTTTTATGAAAAATCAAACACGTACAAAATAAATTTTAATACTCATATATGCTCTATGTTGTCAGATACAACAACATCAACAAAGCCTTTACCCTAAAATTTTGTTGTAATCAACTTTTATGATAAGTTCCTCATTAAGGTCTTGACGAATCAAATACCTATTTAAGAAAATTTGCGACCAATTAAATTTAAGGTGATGAACAAGGGATCCTTCCAAAAATCATCTAAATTTAGGAAAATATACAAAAATTACCAAAGCGCAAAATTCACGTCTTTGTTATACATGTGTGTGTGTATAGAATAATGGAAATGAACTGATAGCTCATGTAAGCTATCTCAGTTATTGTCCATTTCTACTGTCTCCAATTATTTTTTTCAAAATTTTCTTTTGGATTTTAATCTCGACTCTCTGGGGTTAACTCATCAAATTTCTTAAGTTTTAGTTTTGATTTGGCATTCCGTCAAATAAACACAAAACTAAAAGTCTTCAGTAAATACAACATCTTATGTTCACTTGATGACATGAACTTCAAAATTTATGAAAATTGATTTAAAGAAAGCTAAGGAGGAGATCATGATTTCAAAGAAATTGAAAAAAATCATTAGGTTCTCATCGCTTGCTCGTGTAACTTACCTGAGTTGGCGCTCATTTATAGTAATCCCATATATATATATATATATATATATATATATATATATATATATATATATATATAGTGTTCGGAAACTCAATGAACTTGGACGAGTACTCGTTCAAGTTCTCGGACTCGGAGGACAAATGAGTGCGAGTGGTGAAAATTGCCCCAAAATTTTGGATAGAACGAGTTCTTAGAGTACTCGACCAAGTACCGAGAACCCACGAGTAATTTTTTTGGCTCGGGTTTATTTCAGGTCGGTTATTGGGAGCAGATTCGCTTACCCAAACCCGATTCGGTATCGAATTTAACGAATCGAAGATCGATTCTCACTCAAAGTCAGCCCCATCGATCGATTCTCCAATCAAATCCCTCTCTATTCTTTCTCCTCTCTTCCTCTCTCAACTTTGTCATCACTTCTCCGATTTCACTTTAGGGGAAATCCCTCAGTTTTGAAATCAGCGACCGATTCTTCAAAATTTCAATAACCCCCCGTTTCCTACACCCTCTGAGAGACCTCACCCTAGGTCGAACACCCTCTAGAACTTCTGACAAGTACACATTGAGGCCTCTCCCAGTTCGACAGCTGAAACTGCCCAGATCCGAACCTCTCGTAAGTTTTTATAATTTTAATTTTACTTTTAATTTAGATTTTTTGCTATAATTTTTATACGTATTTGTTTAATTTTCTGTTATAGGATCCAAAAATTGCCTTTTTGAAAGTTCCTTTAAAACCCTTGAATCTTTTATCGAAATACTTTACCTTATGCCTTTTGTTTATCTAAGATTTTCATCCTAAACCCCTTTCTAATCCGTGGGAATGGTTCATTTGATGTTAAAAAATGCATGCATAATTATTGATCTCTTTACCATGTAGAGTTCTCATACCTAATTTATAGTTATTGGACCTTTATTCATTTTGAGTCTAAATTTCGATTTCAAGTTCATCTATAAGATCTGGATAGAAATAGACATGTATATAACTACTTTCTAAGACAAGTTACAATCATTATGAAAGTGAGCTTGGGGATATATTATTCATGGATTCACAAGATTAGAGCAATATGGTCGCAATTGCCCTATGGTAATAGGTTACATGTGCAGTTAATAGCATGTTGGATACTTGGATTAAATTAAAAATAGTTCTTTCTTTAAATTGTACTACAATTTTTTGCATTTAAACAAAATTACATACTTCATGCATATGAAAATTACATGTTTCATATAGCGTGTAAAAATAGGTTTTTATGATATTTAAAGAAAGACATAGCACAATTAATATTATTAAATAATTAATATGATTAGATACAAAGGAACAACATAATTAAATGTAGTACTAGACATGTTAAATGAATAATATGATACCTAATTCTTGAAAAATTTTGCAGATTTCTATTATTTGTTATGTCATCATCTAGGGCATCAAATTCTAGTGTTAGTGGTGCTAGAAAGTCACACCTAATACGAGTCAAGATGACATTCTAGATAAGCCAAAGGGTTCCAAGGATATTGGATGGGATTATGGAAAGCTTGTGAAGGCGGGTAACTATAAAGAGGTATAATGCAAGAGGTGTAAAAAGATATTGCATAGAGGAATCAATCAGTTTAAGCAACACATTGCCGGCGTTGGTGGGGAAGTGAGCAAGTGTTTTTTAGCAACAGATGAGGAAAAACACCTCTGTAGGGAGAATTTAAATGCTGCAAAGATGACGGTGGACATGAAGATGGCAGGGTATGAAGCGAGACAAGAGATACAACTTTCTAAAGAAAGAGAGACTGAAAATCCAGAATCGTCTCTTATTGACACTAAAAAGTTTAGAGCATTGGGTCCTCTGAATAGAATGATGGACGATGGTAAATTGAAATAAACTGTGGAGTTAAAAAAAATACAAGGTAATTGCTTATGAAAAGTTAACTATGTGGGCTTATGTAGCTGCAATTCCATTTCATAAATTTATCATGTTGAAATTTGATATTTCTTGTGAGGCAATTGGCAGATATGGGAAAGGCTTCAAACGTCTACGTGAATATCAGTTGTGAGTACCCCTTCTAAAGCAAGCATATGCGAAGGTGAACGAAAAACTTGAGAAGCAGGAGGATGAAAAGGCCTGGGAGAAGGAGGAGAATGAAAAGGAAGAAGAGATTTTCCTGGCTCAAAGACTTGCATGGGATGTTACTGCGAAGGCTACTGGAGCAAATGAAGATCCTCATCGATGAAGTTTGAGGACATTCGGACGAAGAGCTGCAGCTACGGCAACTAGGCAAGAAAAAAGCTCCTCAAGAGCGGCAATGGTTGAAGTTCGTCTAGAAATGAGTGTATAGGAGGATGTTTACGAAGAGAATAGAGATATTGACTACGACACTCTTTTCAACGAGGAATTGGATAATAACGATGCTCAATATGAGGACAATGACCAGTAGATTCCAAAATCGTAGTGAAAAGGAATGAAACTTATTTTTAATATATTTATAAAGTTTGAATTTGAGTTTTGAAATTACATGTTTCTATAATACATATTTTTTGTATGCATATTTATTAAAATATTGATATTCTAAATTCTGAACGAATACTTACCGAGTTCTCCAAGTACTCACTACTCGCTCTCGGACTGAGCGAGTAGTTAAACTGAGTTTTAGAACATTATGTGTGTGTGTGTGCGCGCGTGTGTGCATATATAGGATTGTTGCAAATGAGCTACTAATTTATCCAAGTTGCATAAAATAGTGGCAGACAATAGTCATCACATAAATTGTTCCAAATTATTTTTTAGATTGTGATCTCTACAACCCAAACTTCTTTCGAATTAAATTTTATGGATTTTTGGAGTACATTTGTCATTCCATCAAATGGACACAAGATGTTATATTCACCGAAACCCGTTAATTTTGTTTCAAACTAATGGAAGACCAAATCAAAACTAAAACCTAAAAAGTCAGATATGAGTGAACCATAAGAGGTTGAGATCAAAATCCAAAAAAATAACTTTAAAAAATGTATTGGAGATGGTAGTAACAAACTGCAGTTAAAGTACCTTACGCGAGTTATCCCCCCCCTCTCTCTCTCTCTCTCTCTCTCTCTCTCTCTCTCTCTCTCACACACACACACACACACATTATTGCACAAATATAAGTGCACAAGAAAAGACAACAAAAAATTGTTGGGAAGAGTTTCAAGTCTTAAATAATAAACATTTCTTGTGCATATCAGGGGCATGACAAAGTAAGATGGTAGTTTGAATCGGTTATTTAATTTGTTTACTAATTAACTTTCTTCAAGAATGAGAATGTAGAGTACTTCATTATACAAATATCTGTTATACTGCACTATTTAATTAGTTTTAATAATCTGATCCTTCCCCTAGTAATTCTTTGCTCTCTTCAGTTATTATTTCTTAGAATGCTGTTTGAACAGGCAGCGAATCCATGAAAATTGTAAGCAAATATCAAATATAATGGAGAAGCTTCATGGTTCCTTAAGCAAAATAGAAATCCAGCCAACCTGTGGATGTCCTTTTCCTATTCGCACCAATAATGATTGTATCAGTTCCCGTACAGCTTTGTTATTTGAATGAATCCTCGCAATTATTTGAGGCAATACAACCAACCACATTTCTATCTTCACAAGTGAAAATCCCTTCTGCAATGCTGTCTGAACCTCGGATGTTGCTCCATAATTGAACCACAATGTGAGTAGACGAAGAATGTCCTGAGGGGAAAAAAGAAGCAAAAGTGCACTGAATTGTTAAATGCCGTTAACATTCAAGAGTTAATAAGTGAGCAAATAATGATGTAGCAAACAGGGCATTCATTAGTAGGAGTTGGAACTAAGAACCCAATAAAGTGAACATATTCCCTAAAAATGGATGCATGCGGAAATTAAATTCAAAAATACAGGTTTGAAACATACTCCAAGGCCATGCCAAGAAAAAATAACCATAGCCTACTAAATATAGAATCACCAACTGAGGTTGTACAGATTGACAATATGTCCTAAATTTCATGTCGTAACAAGTATAAACTTTGAATAACCTGCTATAAACTCAACAGATGGAAAACATGGCATTAAATATCTTATCCCGGGTTCATGTGCAGAGAGGTGATCCCTTGTCATATAGCGAATGCCACATGATATATCAAGATATGAAGAGATTATAATGGGGAACACAACGGACAGAGCAGTTCAGATGTATAGAGATGGTGAGATGTAAGACAAAAAGGTAGTGAGAAACAAACCTGCTTGTCTTATTAGGAGACAAATAGGGGATGAAATCATATTGTTGGCAACAACCATCCATTTAGTCCAAAATGATCTTTTAGGGGTCGATGCAGGAAATTTCCTACACCAACAGCTCATCCCCCTAATTTTCATATGACCACACGTGTATTAAATGTTAGTCAACTAATTTATTTACATCTACATCCAACAAAAGAATATTCTAGGGTATTCAAAAGAAAAAATATTTTTATGCATATTCTAGACCACTTAAATTGTTAGATAGTAACAAAACTATAGCTATATAAATGCTAGGAATTCAAAAATATTGCAAAGGAAGTAATAATAGTAATATTGGAAAATGATATTAAATATCACTCTAGAAAAACACGAAAATAATTGTAATAATGTGCATAAAAGAGGTTAAAAAGTTTTCTACAAAGATTGATTTTATTTTGCACTCTTTTTTTTAAATGAAGTTTTATGTGCGGTGGCTTCAACAAATGCTTTCTTTGAAAAACAAAAGAAGGCATTTATTAACTATTAAAGCCATTGCACCATTATAATTTCATATTCTGATCGGACCCGCATGTTTAGTGCTCTTTTCTTTATAGGCAGAAACATGGGTGTTTGCACAGAGACATTTATTTTTCCTTCTTAAATAGCAACTACATGCACCACATCTATGGGTTCGAACTTGAGTTGCTCGGACAGGATGTTAGAATCCCTTCCACTGCACCAAACTTTGAAGTTGTGGTGACAGCTAAGAAAGTTATAATTTTGTACCTAGCACTGTTCTGCTTAAAGAAAATTGAAACCCAGAAAAACCAATAGAAAGAGGACTCAAAGCTCTACAATTTCTCCCCAGATAGATTTTTCAAGTTCAGCATGGATCATGATCAAAACTGAGCTTGAAGTCAGCATTGCTGTACAGTCTTCAATCGAACTTGATTTCATGACCGTATACCCTATTTGGCTATTCATGATCTCTAATCTTTATTTTTTTAGTGCTAACGAGCACTAACTATGGATCTGATAGATGACACAAAAATAAAAGCATGCAGCCAAGCACTATCAATCATCTATGACTAATAAGAATAACATTCAATCTAATGTTTGCACGGGAAATGAAGTTTCCTACCAACTTCATTTAATTTTCTATGTGAATAAATTTCAAACTTGCATGTAGGTTCAAAAACCTAAGCAAATTAAAAAATAATATTAAAGAAACAACAAAACAAACGAAAAAAAATTGATGTTGTAAGAAATCAATAAATATTCCAGCTATAAGAAACTAATTTGTCCCCAATAAATATGTAATGATTACTAAACAAAGGATAATGGAGACAGACAAAGCTTAACCTGTAAGCTGTCATCGACACCTTTTGCATTTGAAGCACAAGCTATTGAATAGAAATATCCAGTAACAGCAGCAACAACATACTGCCCTGCTACACCATGATACCCTCTTAAAGTGTAATGTGACAGTACTGCAGTATTAAATAAAGCCCAAGTGTGCCAAGCTTTTGCCCAATCCTTAGCATACTGAGTAGCATTCTTGAATGATATAAGAATTTCTGGACATTAATAACAAATAGCAATTTAATAGTATCTCGGGATAAGGGAAATTTTAAGAGAAATTTTAAGAGAAGTATGACGATACCTTGCACAGATTCATCATCTAATCCGGGAGAAAGTGCTCGTCGCCAGGTACCAAGTTTCAGATAGACCCGAGCAAGAAGAGGAACACCAACATTAGAAGCATTAGCTGCAGTTATTGGTGTCGCTGAGTAGGTATTTGTAGTGGAAGCAAGCTGTACAGCTAAATCCTACAAGAGGAGACATCTATCAGGTACATCAAATACCATTTAAAAAAAAACCAGAAATTATAGGCGACAACTGGTTATGCTGCTTTAAAAAAAAAAACATCACTTAGCCATACTTCCAGCCTTGAAAATGCTTCTTTCCGTTTAAGATCATCACCAAGAGACCACTGGTATTTAAGGTATGCTAACACAACTTGAGGATGCCCATGGCTTAATGAATTTCCAGGAGATGATTCAGGATCATACTGTAGACAACAGAAAGACACTCAGTATGACCATTGAAAATTTGAATTGCTAATTTTGTATAACTTACCTGTAAAAGTTTGACTAAAGTAGATCTAGCCTGACTTATTCGGCCACTTTTCCGGCAAAGTGAGGCAAATTTAAGCCAAGATTCTATATCTTCGGAAGGGGGCAGAACAAGTTCTCTTACTGCAAGAAGAGCTTGCCAAACCTACAAGTTCGTTGTGAAGGTCATTATAAGAAACAATTGTGAATTGAATAAAAAAGATGCAAATTTTGCAGAATTACAATAGATATATGACAAGACCAAAACCAAATAACAGCAGCAGTATATTAACGTATGATGCATAATATTAACTAATCTAGAATACTTGCAATAACTTCGTTAAAAGCTGCAATGTAACCATCAAAAAAGAAATTCTACAGAATGACAGGAAACAAAAAACATGAACCATCAGAAGCATTAACTTATATAGCATAAGCATTAAAGTTGCAAATGCAAGAAACTAAAAGTGCACCGCAAAGATGGAAAATTTACAGTGGACCCAAGAAACAAAAAGCATAAATGATTCCCAACAGAAAATCAAACCAGTCTAACACATAAAATGAGCAGGCAGATCTAATCACTTCATCAAAATGAAGCAACAAACATGAAGGAAAAAGGAACAAGAGAAACCAACCTCAACATTACGCTTAGTTCCTCGTATGCGCTCATTCCACATGTTACGGATCAGTTCCCTCCGACCATCTGCAACAGGGTTTCCCACTGGAAGAGTGCAGTAATCTATCACCTGTAATGAGTGAGAAAGTAGTTTTATTCAATCAAATTCCCATAAAGGATGCATATAAGAACAAAATATAGGAAAGAAGTGTCAAAAGGAACAATGACTATAACAACATGCAGGCCATTAGACAAACCTCTTCTAATTCTGACAACTGTTGAACCCGAACCATGTTGCTGTAAGCACGTTCATAACTTTCAAGTACCTATACACAGAGCAAAAGTATAGAAAGATAAATTCAAGATTAACAAACTAGTTGAAAGCAAACTGAACAATGCAATTACTATATCATATGCCATTATATTTATTTTTTTGTTCAGACTACTTGAAAGCAAACTGAGCAATTACAGCGAATAAGCAAGCAAAATGTAAAGCCTTTAACAAATAGAACATCGCTTAACCATGATATGATTAGAAGCTGATGAGTTCTCAACCATTACCTCCAATTGCTCTAAAGATCACAATTAGTGCATAATTTACAATATCATGATCATCATGGAAGAGATATTTCAAACGTATCTCCATCAAAACTAAATGCATACAGGTTAAAGGCCAAACATCAGCATTCTTCTTTTTACCATGTACATTTCACTGTACTATTTCAAATGAACTGAATGTTCACAAGGAACTGGCTGTAACTACCAAAAATTATACTCTCGTGCTAATTTACAAAAGAACATAAAAATTCAGGAATAAAGATGGAATAAGCAGAACTGCTAAACACCTTGTTAAGATACAAGTGATCCCAGGTTCATGTATGGGACCCAGATTTCAATAACATCAATAGGTTACAGCCAGGTTACCTTAAATTTATGTATAAAGAAGGGCCAACATCTTGACTTACAGTATAGTTATTTGAGTTTCAACTCTAGGAGATTGCGATTTGGTTTGGCAATTTGGTTTATACCATGACACAGAGATAAGTGAAATTTCCAATAGCAAAAAATACAATAATCCCCTCTTTTGTAAATATAGTCTAAGAGAATTATGAAGGTAACTACTTAATTAGATGAGCTTAAGTTGACATTATAAACATGGTCTTCCTGCCTGACAACTGTTTTGCTTGAAAATTAATCGAAACTCGGACAAAATATGAGAAAAAATGACTTTATAAAATCAAACAATTACGAGTATGAAAAAAAGGGCTCAACCCTCAAAATAATTTTAATGCACAGTTCAATTGTTACAATAGCCCAATAAAAATCACAATTTTCCTTGAAATAGTCTGAAAACTTATAACGACAGGTACCTACTTAGAGCGGCTCTATCACTTGTTGACGATCCGACAATAATTTTACACAGAGATCTACAAGGAAAATCAAAAAAGGAGCGAAGAGATGAGACTTCTCACTTGCTATATGTGTTGTGTTGAACATAGTAAAGAATCCTTGTGGCGCAAACCCTCTCCTCAACAATCTTGATGTGGAAGCTCTCTTCTTATACATGCATAGAGGTGAAGTCAACAAAGACGACGCAAAGATCTTATTAACGTGAAGATCTTGCTCTTGAAGACGATAAAAATGACTCTCTCGCAAGTTTTTCAATCGTCAGAACAACGGGAGGAACTGAGCATCCCATTAACGTTGGAAATCAAGGGTTTTTCATATAAATCATAGATTCTTACACATGGTTCTAAATATTGGATATCAACATCATATCGGATGGATTCTTTTCATATCGAATAGCAGATATAGAGCGAAATATCGGGGATATGCGCTCATATCGAACATTCATAACAAACATTATATATAAATGCAAAAATATGTAAATTTGATATCTCACACCTGGTTTAATTTTATTTATTTAACTAACGTGACGTAATATATAAAAAAATATTCAAGAACATGTTCATTACAAGCACAACAGAATAAAATAGACTATGAAACAAATTCTACTAAAGTTGAAAATATATATTAGAAAAATAATTGAGATTCAAATACGATAAGGATAGTAGTTGAAAAATATTGGCAATAATAATAGTAATAGCGAGAATTACAATAGCAATAATAATAAAAAGAAATAATAAAAGTAACTGAGTAAAAGAAAACATAAAAAAAGAAGTGGAAGAAGAATAGAATTTTGGAGAAGATTTTAGGTCTTGAATAGTACTTAAATAAACTTCACAATGTAGATTTAGCAATAACTCTTTGCATGTTTGGATCTAAAGTTTCTATAGAAATAATTTTAGAGGTGAAAAAATTTGGTTTTTCTTATATATGGGAATAATATTGATATTGGGTATGAATATCAAATCTATTTCTAAGTTAAAATCTTGATTGAAAAAAAAAATGAACAATATCAGCTGATATATTGGGGTGATATATCGTGGCTATATATCAATCGACACAAAAATCGGTTGATATGCACACAAAATGATGTGACCCCATTTTTTTAATGTATCTTCTCGGTTGACCCCGAAAAACGATATATCAAGGGAATATATCGGCCGTATTGGAAAGATTTAAAACATTGCTCTCACATCCTTCAACTTTGATTGAAGCCTTTAGATAAAATCCCACTTTAATTTACATCATTCAAGGAGTTATACCATGTTTAGATAGAAGGAAACTACTTTTCAACTAAGCTCTCATCAAAAATCACACTATAAAACCCACAAAACCCACAGCTGTCAATGCATAGTCGATGGCGGCATCAACAACTGTAGCGACAACAGAATACTGTGAAATTCCACGGTTCATAATGCTGCAACCGCAACTTGAACTGCGCCTCTCTAGTTTAGCCAGTTAGCGCTTCAGTAAAATGATTGAAACTTTTGATCCAAAAGTTTAATTGAGATGATTCAATTGTCATTGAAAAGAAAATTCAAATCTCTACAACTGCATCCTATAGAAATTTTTCCAGTCCTATCTTCATCAGGGTTAAATTTAGGTTCAAAAGTCGATATTGCCGGACAGGCTCTATTGAACTTGATCTCACTCAATTTCAATAATCGTTTTGACTCATTTTTAATCCATAAAGCCAATTCACGATCTTCAATGACTGTTTTTGAATGTCTACACTAACCAGCCAAGATTTATGGCAATAGTTTCCACAGCCATAAGCTTATATGTTGATGCCAGGTCTCCAATGTAAAATTATCAAGATCTCCATGAGGCTTTCTGACTATATATCTATAGAAAAACCAAAATTTAATGGGAAAGGACATGAAGGATGACAGTGACGATGATTACAACTTAAATTTATATCAATGTTTAAAATCCTAGAATAGGTATTAGTATCGGTCAACGGTTAACAATATCGAATTTATCAGAAATAGGCAAATATTAGTCAATGGTTAACAATATCAGAAATCAACAAATATCATATTTATCGTATCGGCAATATAAGTTATACCGGAAAAATACATATAATTTTGACAATATTAGTACAAATACTAAAGGGACTTATATCATATTCGATACCTCAAAATTCAATATGATATTTGCAAAATATATTCATATTGGCCTATATTTAAAACCTTGTTTTTATCCTATCATATCTAGCATTTAGAAAGAAAAGTCTTGTCCATTTAAAACGCCCTAGATATAAGAAATTTACTTTGTAAATGCACATGCTTTTTCCTCAATAAAAGCAAACTTCTGTCTTGAGTTAAGAGCAATGAAAAACCATGCATATTTTTCTAAATATATTTCGAGGGATCCCAACCAGTTTAAACAATCAATGGCATGCCCTTCTCTCTTTTATTTTCAACTAACAAAATCTGTTCTGCATGGAAAAATTGAAGATTATAACTAAGTAAAATCTAGATAATTAATATACTTTAGACTACCATAAAATTTGATCAAGTCTTAGACACAGATTCACTAAATGAACTTCTAATGACAACAACTGGCAAAAATAAATATCTGATCTCTGAGTTCAAGATGCTAACCAGTGCAGCCAATTCTGTAGCCAGACACTTCCTTGCCCTCTCAACAAACTCACGTGCTTCGTCATACTGGAAAAATCATATTAATCTTAATGACCCACTGAAAAAGGTATGATAGAATAAGGATAGCAACTATAACCTTTTGGCGTCGAACCAGAAGAACAGCCCTAAAGAAGGCACCATTGCTGCTTCCATCACCACTGGGAGTAGTGTTACCTATAATACGAAGTTTGCTTTCATCTCCATCATCCAACTTAGAAACATATTCAGACATCTGGTCCCATTCTCCCATATTCCAAGCCGCATGTGCAGCCTAAAATATAAAGGCAAGTAAGACATTGACATAAAAATTAAATGAGTAATGCACTGTACAGATTTATGACTGCTTTTCACAATAATGCCACTGTGTCAGATCACAAACCATTGGAGCCATTTCAAGTCGGGCAGCTGGCTCAGCAGCAGTCCATTGCTCTTTGCAGAGGTTGCTAAGCTCATCCCAACGAGCTAAGGCAGCAAGGCACCTCATTCGACCTACCACATAGAGATATGTAGACCCTTAGCACCTACGCAGGTTAGTAAATCAGATATTTGCTAACCGCTAATACATCTAGTATTTCACAAAATCTCGTATATGCAAGCTGCAGGATCTAAGAATATTTTCTATCATATCTGAAAAAATTGTTGACAGCTATCCGCTTCATAAATAGTGATCTTTGTATCATATACTAACATATCCTCCAACATCTTCTCATACATAGATTTATTTCACTATTCCGAAATTGCATCACCTACCAATTTTCATAAAAGAATGTAGCTTGCACATAAACAAAAACTGACTGATCCTTCCATAAGTGGCAATCATATTAGGGGGTTCAGTCAACAAATTAATTCTTCCAAGCAGCCACATTACACAATATAGTTCAATGCACTAAAACGTTTCAGCCGAATTTCAAACTAACAACCTTATTTCTTGGTTTTTCATACACAGCACCATCCCTAATCTGCTCATAGTTGCATCAGAAACAAAAGCAAAGACCATAGGATAACTTCTATTAACCCTTTCAGCGGTATTGCTTTTATATTTGTTTGGATGACTGACGCTGAAGAAGGTATGTATAGAAATATTTTCGCTGATACCATAAATTAAATATTGCTGCAAGTTCCAATAACAGTAAATCCACTTTTTTCTGTAAATAAATTTGATTCAAGCAAACAATGTCAGAGGACATCTATACATATAAAGTCTGTTAATTCCTTCCCACAGACCTACCAGTCCAGCATTGCATGCTCTAAAATAGTTTAACTTAAATTACTTGAACAACTTAGCAGCCATCTAAACTGAGAAATGACAGGTCATGATTAAATACTAACCAAGAGTAGCATCCAAATTCATAAGTGGATTTGACGCTTGAGATGATTTTGCGGTGTATGCCTTGAGTGCATCATCCCATCGCTGTAACTTCTCATACCTAGGATATAGTTATAGCCACCAAATGCATGAGTTCAAAATCACTTTCCTTTCTGCTTTCCAAAGAAGTAGTTAAGCAATTAAAAAATATACCGTTTTCAGAGGAAGAAGTTTGGCATAGAAAATTAGATCAAGAACATTTACAAGATTATTAACAATAAATAGTATACATACCATGATTCCTTCAGTTGCACATCCAAATGCTGCTGTGAGTATGTCAGTATTCCAACTGCAGCCTGAGTTAAAAGTATAGTAAAGGAGATAAGCACTTTGATAGCAACACTATACAATATCACCATGACACCAATAACAGAAACATCAAGTTACTCGAATAATCTAAAAAAAAGTGATACAGACCTCGTGCTGGTGCAGCTGGTTATTGATGTGGATAAGAGACTCAACCACTGTAACAGGATTTGTTCCCATTTTTTTGGAACGTGCAGCTTCGAACTCCATTTCTTTGTAGTGAAGCGCCTTAGCAAATGCCCGACACTGACAAGAACGATTACAGGACAAAATAGTTAAAATAAGCCGATAATGTCTGATGGTTGTGTCTAGGAAGCATACATACCTATAAATATATATGTACACACACACACACACTAACCTACACGCATGTACACATACACACATATACATTTACCTATATGCATGCATACACACACACACATACACGTGCAAACAAACACATGTACAAACAAATAAATGACAACAAAACTGATAATAATAAAAGAGTTCTTGAGTACATAGCATACATGCAAACAAATGAAAATAGCCAATATAATAATTATATAATGTTTAATATATACTAAAGATTATCTATGTATACTACATAACTATAAATACTGTCACACAAAAAAGTAAACAGAATTTAAACAACACAACCTTCTCAGCAAGAGCACCAAGTAGACGGGTATCAATGGGAAGAGGCTTCTCGTCATGTTCCATAAATTCCGCCTAATAAGCTCAAGCAATATCAGTAACTGGGCAACAGCTTGCTAGCATATTAAGTTTAATGCTTTTAAGATTCAAGAGAAGCAAATATATAGATCTGACCAAGTTCAGTAGTGTTGCCAGAATTTCTGGAGGTATATTTTGGGAAGAAAAAGCTGTCTTCAGGTTCCTGACTAATTGTTCCTGTGAAGCTTCATTCATTTGTGCCCAGCAGCTTGCAAAACCAGCAGCAAACAATTCCCGTCCAACAAACGGCTGCATATAACAGAAGTCACTAAAGAGAATCATAATATAAAATTACAAAGGTCAGATAATTGCTATACTTGCAATTGTGCAAGCCTTGCACAGGTACGCAATGCGGGGGATGGAGATTCCTTCAGCAGTTCAATACTAAAATGTCTCATCCACTCTGCCCAATCCTCTTTTGTACTCCTTTGGGAAGCCTCACCAGCAGTCCTCAACCGCACATCATTAACCTGTGAGAAACAAAGGCATAATCTAACTCGTTAGCTATACAATTATTAACACTTGCAAGAAAAAACTTTAACAAGGTACATAGGTAGTGTACTTTTTATTCTGGAAAAAAGACAGATAGCTACGAAGCATACAAATTCAAGAGAGGCAAAGATTTTATCGACTTGCACACTAACGAAACTAGATTAAAGAGTAGACTCCAAAGATGATAAGCTAAAAATACTAAAGAAATGCCAATAATTAGCATGATTATGCTGATCAGTAGCAGTTAGCAAAGTGATGCATGGAAATTAATAGTAAACAGTATTTCAAGAATTTTGCAGCAAGAACAGGTACAAGGAGAACACAACACAACTAAAAAGTGCTCAAATATATTGTCAATATTTTTTTTTATTTTGGTTCCTATCAAGGCTGCAGCCTGAACTTGAAAACCCAACTGTAACCTATTACCACCTGAGCTGGACCTCAGGAGTTAGCCCACAAAGAAACATGCTATATTGTAAACTTGAATCTCTAACAAGACATCAAAATAAAGAAGCTATGAGCTTAGAGCTAAGATATGTCCAACAAGGAAGCATATTACTTGGTGTCCTCTTAATTGCCTATGCATTTCATTCCCTTCCTCGTAAGGATCATTGTCTACATCATTGATAGGATCACTGATAGTCTCAGTAGGAACACGCCGAGTAAATTTCTGTATAGATAAACTCTCCAAAATAAGTGGTTCACGGCGTCGCAGACGCCATTCAATTTCCTCAAAATCCCTGTGCTGGAATCAGAAGAAGATATTTAGCAAGAGTTTATATATATATATATATATATATATATATATATATATATAACCAAAGTAAAGCATAACAAGCAACAAGAAGAAGACCCGCATATCATGCTTTGATAGAATTTTGTGGATTGATGGTACGAAAATTGTAAAATCCTCCCCAAGCGCATGAGCTAGACAACAGAGAGCATCAGCAGCTTCCCTTCTCAGTTCATCATTATTCCTGATAAAACAGCATGTATGTTGTAAATATTTGTTCTAAAAACGAAAAGGAGAAAATGAGTTTAATATTTGCTTTCGAAACAGCATGTATTTTGTAAATATTTGCTTTAGAAATGAACAGGAGAAAATGAGTTTAGACGGTAGTCTCAACAAAGATACGTTGAGCCCAAATCTCATAACAGTCATATTTAAAGTTTTAGTGACTAACAAATTACACTTTTGATTAAATTAGTCCAAACCCAATGAAGCCCTTGACATAAGAAAGGAAGTCAATTGTGCAGAAATATACTGTAGTAAATCTAACACCTAGTTATATATGTACTCTAAAATATATAGCATGCAACTGATACTACCAATCTTAGAATAGAAAAAGATAACTTCAAAGTTCTCAGTGGAGGATTATAACTATTAACTAAAGGTTTTAACCTTTAGAATTGGGACAGACTATTTTTGTGCCCTGACTGCAAGTATTAAATATGAATAACTGGCATTATTAGCCTTTGCATGTAGCATTATGGCTACTTATTCCCTAGAGCAGCAGATAGTTATGGGCAATGTTGAAAATAACGCGTTATGAAACCCGTTATATTCCGTTACTTAATCTAATAGAACCCCAGTGCTATCTAACAATTGAAAATAACTTAATGCACCGTAGCACTGTAGCAGTATGTTTTTTATATTAATTTACATTACTTTACATAATGTTACGTTAAATTACATTATGTTATGTTATTTACTATTATTTTTTAGTAATTTCTATATTGTTGTTGATTATAGTTTTGATTATTAGCAAATTGCTGCAATTTTTTTAACTAATTATTTATTGTTGACTTGTTTAATTGCTTGTAAAATTGCTAATTTATAATTGTTTCCTTATTCATCTGTTGTAATTTCTCTCTGGTTACAAGAATTTCTTACTTGTTGATTCTATTAAATTTTTAGCTGAACTAAAATCAACAATTACAAATAAGATAAATTGAACATTACAAATATAAATTACAACAATGATAATAAATGAAATTGAAATAAAAAATTTGAAATCTTATTTTCATGTTTAGATGATGACTGGAATTACGGTTGTGGACTTAATATAATTTATGAGGATAAATGTGAAAATTATTATAAAACTTAATATAAAATTAAAATAGATTATGTATTACATAAATATTTTTTATATTCTTTTTTAGAACTTTTAAATTTATTTTATAATTTATAAAAATTATTTTATATATTTTATATTAATTTTCATTGAATAAATAGAAAATTGCATAACCTACGCTATGCATTAAACTATATGCAACATAACCTAACAGAGATAAAACGTTACGTTACCGTTATCGCTATTTTAAACATTGGTTATGGGGTAAGAAAAGAATTTAAGGGTAATTGATCTTGCATCAAAATGGAGCACTAGCACTAGAATTTCTTGGTAGGGAAAGTAATGCACTGCAGATAGCGAAGGAGAATGCCTCGGAAACAATCACATTAATTGCTAAAGGCACTACCTGAGGAATTTATATAATAGCTAGTGGGCTTGATATTTAGCCCCCATGGTAAGAGTTTAGGGTAAGCTGTCAAGTGCACTTTCAAAAAAAGAAGAAAAAAAAGGAACTGTTGCATAGGGTTGCAAATAGATAAAAAGCTTTAGTTATTCTCATCTCAACTTCCTTGCCTCATTTAACACTCCACCTTCTAAGCCCCCCCCCCCCCCCCCAATATTTCAAAAAAAACAAAAAAGCCAAAAAACCAAAAAAAACATGCGCACACACATAACCCCCAAACTACAAAGAAACGAACAAAGGAAATCATCCCTCACTACTGGCATTCAACCCATTCGCAGGAGCAAAAAGAACAAGATCTTTCAATGTATTAGCAGAGCCATTAAAATTCTCAATCTTCTTACAGACTTCAACTTGTGCCAAAAGATACTCCTAGATCCAAGTACCAAATATTCAAGTTCATTTTAGTTAGAGATAATTTCGTAAGTTTCATTAGCTTTTATTTAAGCGGACAGCTTCTTGTGCTCTTGAGTGGCCGAAATCCAACCTCTTCTGTGTTATAGGATGGAGGTGTAGAATGGGTTCTTTCAGTCTGTTTGCAGAGCCGTTAAAATTCTCAATCTTCCTACAAACTTGAACTTGCGCCAAAAAATACTCCTAGATCCAAGTACCAAATATTCGAGTTCATTACAGTTAAAGATATAATTTTAGTAAGTTTCATTAGCTCTTATTTTGTTAAGCGGACACCTCATCGTGCTCTTGAGAGGCTGAAATCCAACATCTTCAGTGGGAATAGGATGGTGGTGTAGAAATGTTTAGCCACGACCTGGAAAGCCAATAAAGAACTGCATGAAAATTTTGAAGCCCTCTCTACTTTCAATACTTGAGACTTGGTTCGTTGTGTTATTCATTATATGCATGGCATGGCACAGTACCCACCACCCAAAGAACAATTCTCTCCATTTTACCTTACCAGTGATTTATGTCATTGTGTTGCTTCTTCTTATATTACTAGCCATATTGCATCATCCACCACTGTGCAAAAAGAAGAGGTAAAAGAAAAATGTGTGTCTGCGCGTGGGCACTATCAAAGACATCGACCATTAAGGACAATAATTTTTTCAGAAGGTCTGCCGCTATAATACAAAAGCCTGAAATTGAGCTGATATCCCCGATATATTGTCTGATGCCTTCCAATCAAATACAAACCTAATATCAGATTTTCAGAACCGTGTGTGTGTTTTCTGTTTGGGGGTTGGGGTGAAGGGTTAGGAGGGTTGGATTATGTAGCAACATTTAGAATTTCTGCAGGGCATATGCCACATTATGAAGAAAAATTTCCAGCGTCTGGTTGTCTCTGGAATATGAGAATTTCCATGTGCACCTATACCTTGCATCAGCTTATGCTAGAAAGACGTAAAATGATCCTCAAATACTAGAATTTCATTTTTGATTAATTCAAATGCTTTTCATAAGAAGTTTCAGGTCTGGAAAGGATGCCTTTTAGCCAATTAGAAAGTATGACAGCAGACTGCACAAATAAGGTGAAAATATAAGAAACTATAGCATGCTTTACAACTATATTTCAAATCAAATATGTTTTTCCAATTCAAAAATAAGTCCCAGTTTATCATGTTCAGAAACTAATTTATATTTGAAAGTATGTTATTAAGGAAATTAAGAAAACATTGAGAAAAGCTTATAGTTTCATTTTTGGAAAAAAACAAAACAAACGTAACAAACCGAACTAAGAAATACAGGACGAGAGACCAAGCAGACAAGACAAAGATAGGTCACCTGGAGGGATCCTATAACCTCCTATTCCAAGCTTATAGGTAATCAAAATTACTGATGTAAACTTATTTTAAAAAAGAACAGACTAATCAAGAAAATCTCTAATTCATGGTGTTTAGTGGAGGTTATTGAGCAACAAAACAAATATATTGTGTCTATTGACACTGATAACTTAATACTTTCGAGGTTTCACCATTTATTCAAGTATATATTCTGGCGTTTTATTATTTATTCATAATGTAATTTCCTTGTTTGGCACCTCTATTTCAATTGTTGTAATGATTAAAGCTGATAAATAGAAATGTTACATTCAAACTAAATGAAAATAGAAAGGAAGTAACTGTACAAGGAAGGTTAGTGGCCTGAAAATTTTTATAGAAATTCCCTGAAAATTTTTATAGAAATTCTACAAGGACTAAACGGTCAAGGCCATAATTGTCAATATCCTACAATATGCGATACGAATCTACAATACAATACGATATGCAAAAAGAATGATACGTATCATATATACAATACTGTTGGACTATGTATCTTACGATACGTTTGGTGAATCCTACGATATGCGATACATATGATACGCTGACTTGCCCTATAAATAAATTTCAAACTCATTCAAATGAATCTTTTGAGTTAAATACAAGATACAAATTCTAAATAAGTACAGTAATTTAACTATAAAGAGTATCAAAGTTCAAAATATTTATTTTAGTGGATAAAAACATTTAAACAAATCATCAAAAGAGGTATATGATTAATTTATAATCAATATAAATTATTTAATTACTATTTCTCAATTCAAGTATCTAATGAGCTTTTTTATATTACGCTAAAATCTTGATAAAAGGAAGAACTAGCATAGATTTGAGAAAATGAAGATGAATAAAATAAAATAAAAGTTCTAAAGAAAGATAGAAAGATACCTATAAGGGAGAATTAATTGATATTACATTTTCTTATCTTGCATTTTTTTCATAGGGATAACAAACTTATGCTCATTGTTTTGGTTGTTGTGGAAATAACATACAAATGATTCAGTGAGACTAAAGCAACAAAAAAGGGAAGAGATTGGATAAACATATGATCGAATTTGATTGTTGGCTAAAAAATTCGATTATAAATAGATTGATGAGAAATAAGAAATGTAGATAGTGAAGGTATTGTTTGGATGGATTTCAATGCATATTTTAAGGCGAACGAGGAATAATGGATCTACTAAAAAGAAATCAAAGAGAAGAATTAATGGTAAAAAAAATTTACAACTAGTTGTTTATTCCTAATATTTAGTCTCTAAAAGATTATTTTATAATTATTGGTATGACCTCTTAATTTGAATAAATTGAAAACAATAAATGAGGAAAAATAAAGGAAAACAAGAGTATACTAAAGAAAGAGATTGTGCAGAGCAAAAGAGATAAAGATGAGAAAAATAAATGTCATTTTCAATTTCAAGTGAATTTAGCAATATATTTGCTAATGCAGTATAATATTGATTAATAATCTCATAGTCACCATACTTTGAATGTTAATTACCTATTTATATATATTTACTGATTTATATTTAACATATTACTTATTTTAGTGTTTGTCTTTGGTTATTTGTTTACTTATACCTCAAATTTGCTCATATGTTTGTTATTTGTATTATTATATTCTTAATTACTTACCTATTATATATTGATCAATGTATCATATGATACGATATGCGATACGATATATAATACAGTACATAGAGATAACGATACACTATACATATCCCGATTCGATAGCTTTGGTCAAGACAGACAGATTAAATATCAGCATTAAATGGGGCAGACAAAAGGAGATACACAACAAGAAGTTTCATCAATTTGGATAAGCAGCAAAAGGTGGGAAAGTGTAGCAGCTTTAAAGTTTACTATGGTTTGTTATGTGGTCATTGATCATAAACTAAGATGCACAAATATACTACTAGGGATGTCGTGTTCATATCGGACATGTGTCCGACTCAAACACGTCACATACATGCAAAAAAACCGTATCGAACACGCCACGAGATGTGTCCAATAAACTAAAGGAAAAATATCGTGTCATTATTGTGTCCGAGCCTCCTGGAGGTTGTGTCTGAAAAAAGTTAGTTTTAAGAATTTAATACTTTTTTTAATGGACATGATTCTTATTTGGTTTCTATGTTTGAAAAAACGATTTTTTTTTTATTCACGTTCTACTTTGATCTATTATTTGCTATCATCACCACCATTTCTTTTTCACTCTTTACCCATAGAGGGCAAGGAAGAGAGATAGATACATGTTGATGGTGAGTTATTTCCAGTTGTTACGTAGCGCTGGAGTTCCGTTAGGTTATGTAACGCAATATAACGGGTTTCATAACACATTATTTTCAACATTGCTTTTATCAAATCCTAGTTTTGTTCTTTCACAAGTCTACTAAATTTGCCACCACAAAAAATAAATTGCTTCCACCCTACATCAAATATTTTATGCAAACGACTACATCACAAAAGTGAGGAACAAAAGATGGAAGGGATGTGCAGTACGTGAGGGAGGGAGGGAGGGACAGGGAGGGGGTGAGGATGCAGAGTTGAGTTAGAGCAGAAGCAGATTCAGTGGTAGATTAATCCAGACACAGTAGTAGAAAGACCCCTATTAACTTCCAGTTATTGATCAGGTCTAGAATATTCTACCAAAATAGAGCATCTACAAAAAGTTGCATGCAATTCAAATTAATGATTAATACTGATGATAATATCTTACCCATCCAAGACCAGATTCAGATGGTGCACTAGAGATGACACATGACCACTGACCTGCAACAAAGAATAAAACAACAATGAACATAAGCAAAGCATGGCATCGCTAGGGAAAACAACCTTCTAGATCCCTTCAGCTTCAAACAGATTAGTTGGTCTGGAATATAACAGCTCAGAATAATAGCCTACCTGTACTCGAGGTATGAGCTTGGTAAGTGTGTTAATTGCACGGCGCCTTACATCCAGGGAAGCATCCACTTTAAATAAGCGAATAAGAGCTGGAAGAAGTAAGTGCATGTGCTCATCCAAGGTTCCTGCAGGAAATTTGTTAATCATCAAAACTGACAGACAATATAGTTCATCATCTTAAACTAAGTCTTTTCCCATCAATCGCTGTCAGCTATGGAGTACAATGCTCCATGAAAATTTGACCAAAACTTATGACTAATTGTTAATTTGAAATCAACGCTCTCTTAATTACTTGAGAAATACAGGAAACTATGGACAAGAGAGGATTGTCATGATCCTTAACAACAGACGTCATCCTAATACTCCTAGAATGTGGAAGAAGTCTAAAAACAGAGGAAAGATGATTGACTTGTTGTAGGAAGCCAAAAACAAAAAAATAACACATTGCCAGACAAGATAAATTACTGAGAATAAACATTTGTATAGGAATTAATCAACGGCACCAACCACCAAACACTTCAAGAGTATGCAGAATATCAGGAACATGGCTATAATCATTGCACCGTTCAGCATCACTCAGCACTTGTATACAGCATGGAAGAATGACCGGAAGATATGTCCTAAATTCATCGTTCAGAGCTAAACAGAGCTGTTCAACAAGGTGTAGAATCTGCAAATGAAAAAAGAATTATACTTAATAGGAATCATAAGCTATGAATTATATATTAAATAATTTGACAATTGGCATAGCATGTACATAGCACCGAAACTTCTATCACAAAACCTTATCACGTCGGCACATGTCTATGCCTATTATTTAGAATTTTCAGTGTCAGTGGATAATGTCCCAAGTCAGCATGTACACATCCATTCAAGCATGCAATAAAACACAGTATGCCACTTTCAGAAAAGCTTTCATAAAGTCTGCATAACATACCATAAGAAAAACATTTTTTTACCAATACCTGTATATAATCTTTTACGACATATGTACAGTTTCTTTTTGAGCCTTGATTGTCAGTGGGCTTTTAGCATATTTGCCAATTCACTATGCCTACACAAAACTGGTGCAGCTCAATTCCGGGATAGACCAATTGAACCTTAACCTATGGAAAGAATCTTAGAGCTCACGTAAATAGTTCCCGAAAATTTTACCTTAAAATCTATGACATTTAGTAAAGCAGTCCCCAGAAGATATTATGGTGGTCCCTTGAGATCTATGCATTAAGGGTTTTATTAGCGAAAAAGATACATGAAATGAAAAATAAAAAATAAAAAATAAAATAACGATAAAACAAAATTAGAAAACTTGAAAGAGAATCAGAAATTATAAACGTACAACTATATCAAGTAAGAAACTAACCCTAAAATCTAAAAATAACATAAAACATCTCAACCAAATTAACGCTAGAAGTAGGGACAGGCGTTTCAACATCTACATACTGAATTATTCATGATAATTACAAGTTTGCAATTTCCTGAGATATAGCTGCTGCATTTTACAAGTAGATAATTACAAAACCACATGCTATTTTATTGTTGTGGCTAGTAAAACCGTATTAGCCTCATGGCATGGAAAGCAGTTATCGAGTTAAGGGTACTTCTGGAAAAGAAAAAATTAAATTTGTATTCAAGATTGGTGCCCTCACCTGCCTAAATCAAAACAAGCATCTCAACTCTCTAGTAGTGTTTGAATACAGCAACACAATTTTATGCATTTACAAATATTTTTACAACAACGCAATTTTGATGTTACCTCATACATAACTTAGCTCTAGGCATTGAAGAGAATGTCACCATTTCGAATTATACACTTAAGATTCTTCATTTGATCAAATTTTCAAGGAAATAAGATTAAATATTAAAATTTTATAATTTTGAAAACACATGGAACTAGTTACGACAATTAAATAATATATCTTATATAATAAACTTACTCTAATTTTGCATATCTATCTTATAGTAAGCTCACCTCTACCAGCGTTGCACTTTATGACCACTCCGTATAAAGAAGGAAGATGCAAGTAGCTGACAACTAATAAGAATTTAGTCATCTCTCACAAAAAAACTTATATATAGTCAAATTTTTATTAACTATATCTTATAAAGAAAGTGTCGTATTAACATTTGAAAATTCAGAACTAAAATATTACGTAATTTCTATTATTAACATTAGAGAATGTTGTGAATTTTATAAATTTGTAAAGATGACACAGGACCACAAAAAAATTAATCATAAAAAAATTATTTTAAAAAAACAGAAAATACTAATCAAACCAGGAAAGGATAGCAAACCAACTTTTACCAGGAGTTATACCCAATAACCAAAATAATTTCCAACATTTTTGTATATGTTGATACATTTACCAAAAGTACTAACCAAAAGGGGAGTCAAAGAGCTGAACTCGAGTGAGCGAATCCTTGCTTGAATCGGCTCGTTTATTAACCAAGCTGAAATCTTGCCAGCTTATTAAGGACTAAACCAAATACAAACAGTTTATGAGCGGCTCATTTATTTGATGACTCATAGAATTGGCCTTTTAATATCGAGACAAAGTCTTTTTAATGAAATGTTTGAAGAACAATAAGTGTTTGCTACCTATTTCCAAACTTGTTTTTGTATTTTATTACATAAGTAACTTATAATGATTACTATGCCCTAAAATTTTCCAACATATACATATAAAATTAGTTTCTGACAGTATATCTATTTATAACGAGGACTATACCCTATCTATTTCCAACATGAGGTACTCATATATAAGTTACTCATATTTTACAACATATTTCCAACTTATATATCAGCACTACAAGATATGCTTTAAGGAAACACAATTTTCTAGACTTATTGATGCATGGGTAATGAGCACTATATCCTATATTTTCAGGTATGGTTGAACCTAGGGGGTGAAGATCAACATGGTGGGACCCAATCAAACTAGAAGATAGAAAAAGGTGAAGTGTTAGCCGCCAGAGGAAATTTTCTCCAATGTCATCTGATACCCATTATTCTCTTTAAAAAATAACATGGTACATCCAAGCATTACTCTAAGTATAGACGACAAATTGGATGAGATTGATCATAACTAGTTTCTCAAGTCATAACTCAGATGCTAGAAATAAGCTTCTTCGAATGATCAGCCCAATAAATCATACATGGAACTAGCACAACGAAAGTGGAGCTACTTCTTATATTTCAAAAACTAAAGAAGATTTATGTGACCCATGGAATATCTCAGCCCAGAGACCATTTCTACCGTATTTTTGTACCTTGCAAACAACTTTCGTAAAAAGTCATGTTTAACCAAGGTTTTACATATCAGCCAATACCAGTGTGTATGGTCCTGTAGATAAGATCTCTATAAACTCTTTACTAAAACCCTAGATTTAACAATTCACAGAGAAAACCTCTTTAATTCCCCAAGGCTAGAAAAGTCCACTCAGAGAAAAGCTGAGAGGATTACTATGGAAAATTTTTCTAAGATAGAAATTAAGCTAAAGAACAAAGTGCAGTCAGATTCCGTAGGCAGTCAATTAGGTACACCTGTATACATCTAAATTGGACCATAAGCTTACAACAAAAATCAACAACTAAGCCGACATCCTTACATTGGATTTTAAACACGTGCAAAATAAGCCTCTTAGAGAGAGACCATACATTAAATTTTAAACAAAATACAGAAAATCAAGCAGCAAAGAAATTAAACTTACCGGTGAACCATGCGCTGGACGGCTTGACGCTGGCAAGCCAAAGGACGACGGCCACAATTCAGAAATTAGGGAGAGCAAATCTGATAGATACTTACGTATATGCTGCACAAGTACACACCACATTGCATTAATAATGGCAAAAAATAAGATTCAAGAAAAACATGTTAAAGGAAGAAACATGTTGCTTCTGATTGCTAACTACACCTGGCGGACGATGGACACTAAGGTTCCTAGCTTCCAAGTGATGAACTCTTTTAGTCCATCCTCGCATGTTCGAACAGCATGAAAAAGGTCAGGTAGCACCTAGAGACAAAGAAGAGCAAAATTCTGTTATCCAATTCGAAATGATGACTCAATCACAGCATATACAATTAACTATACCAGGAAAAAACTAATAAAAGCCGGAATTGGGAGTATGAATAATTTTCTTGATAAGTTATCTGCTAGTTTAATTCTTACCAAGAATTTCTGAACTACCCATACCAAAATAACTAAGATGAAATGAGTACGACAGGTTTCCTTCAATGGATAAAAATTAGCCATCTTGGCATATCCCTAACTGAACATTTCCTTGTAACTGCAGGTTCTTCTTCATCAACAAATGAATACATCAACGGACTTGAGAAACATGTCATAAATACATCAACGGACTTGAGAAACATGTCATAAAGTAGTACTTTTACACCTCATGTGTCCATTTTACAATTTTGTAAGAAGAATATTTCAAAAGACATTTATAAGGTTATATTGGTGACAGACTTGAAATATTTAGAAAGATCACCCATCTGAGAGGAAGACTGCCCAATGGACTCATCAAATCCATAGACAATAGCAACTGCACCACCCATATAATATGATTCCTACAAAGGGTGGTTCCTCATGTCATCTACTTCCATTCTATATGTTGCAGTTTCTGACATATAAAACATCGATCATTGGGAAAAGGAGTAATGCCTGGGACCTGGGTCACTAGCTTCTGAAATATGTACGTCAATCCTTCCAATGAATAATTAGAGACTCTTATTAGAGAGATTTAGCTTCATTGTAAGCATATTGCATTCCTCTGTTGATAACAAAATTGTTCTTTTGCAGGTTCAAAAAACAAATCTGCAAATTTTTAAGATGGGCTTGCTGACACAGCAGCACAAAAGCAATTAAGGTTTTTGTGTTGGATTTGGAAGAACAGTAATCTAGAATTTCAAAGAAAACTAAAAAGCGATAAGATTTGAGCCTCACATCTCAGTGACTCACTCACCAACTCTAACATCCCATGAAAGATTACATTGGATACACAAAAGTTTAGACCATTCACTAGTTTACTAAGAGTTTCATACAACCATATTTATAATAAAAACTCCATGCATGGAATATGCAAATGACTAAATAAGTACCAAACTATCTACTAAATATAATCCCCACCAACTACCCATAGTTTGAAAATATCCAACAGTGGTGAATAGTGGTGATGGTAAGAATAAAGCAAGTCTGAGTGCAGATGTGAAGCAGACATAAGGATTTTAGAATTTTCGTGGAGATTTAGGAAGAACGTAATACAAAAATGGTTTCGCATCACACACACCCAAGTGAATCACACGTCCATTATATAATGAATCACTCAAGAAAAGATTTGATTAACACATCACAAGCCAAACTTTCAAGGGAAAAAGTTTTCATGCATTTCATTTTATATGTTCCAAGAGTCAAATACAACTTTTATAAGGAAAGCAAATGGAAAACTAACAGACAGAAAACCAAAAGTCACTAAAACTAAAGAGCCTAAACTAACTAATCCTTAACTATTCATGTCCCTTCAATGTCCCCATCAATTCTGTGTAACAACCCTAACCTCTAAGGTACTTGTATTGGTCATGTTGTATCTCCATTGTTCCAACCTAGGATTATTTTGCAGAATGTTTACCCGTTTCTAAACCTTGAGAATTTTTCATCTTGCAATGAGATGATCACATTGATTTATAGTATATTTTAGAAGTTTCTTGTATTTTCTAGTCAATGACAATTTCGAAACCAGATTCTCGAATGTTGTTGTTTTAACTCCCTTATTCCTTTATTGATTTTTATCTTGAATTCCAAACCTAATAATTGAGATCCGTAAAGTGCATATCGACTGCAATGTTTCCCTAGTATTTCTAGTATTTATCGCAATTTTTTCCAGAATGATTCCTTCTATGCCATATTCTCAGTATCGATATTCTATCAATTATTTTCTTTAATGATTTTTATCATGAGTTCTAGTTGACCGATTTGAGTTCTGCAAAGTATTGAAAGGCATTCTTCCCTAGTATCTTTGTGATTTTCTGGAAATATTGTGAGCTATGCACCTCCAGATTAGAAAATTGGTCGAAGACCAGCAATCTCTCTTCTCTCATACACTTCCCACTCATCTCATCATTCTTTTTTTATCATTTATTTTACTTAAGAAGCAAGTGGGGAGGCAGCTTAGATAACCTATCAAGTGGAGAAGAGTCCTGAATATGAGAGGAGGTGTAGGAAAGTTGAAGCATGAGATATGATGCACTTATCATGCATATTAGAGATGTTTTCTTTCCCTCTTCCCTCATTTTTCCACTATGATATCTATTTCTCGTTTTCTCCAGCTGAAGGAGAGTTTTGCAGCCAATACCAGCACCCAAAGGTTCCATTTTCATCTATCTTCAAAACTTTAATATAAGTGGAGTTAACTGATTTTTGTTATGTCCAGCATGTTTACTCTACCTTGTAAAATACATTAAAAATAGTAGGAAAATTCAAACAATTCCAACTTTTTTATAGTTAGATAAACAAAATCTCTTTTCAAAAAGTTTATGTTTGAGATAATTGAATAATTGTGCTGGTCTCAGCAATTTTGCTACATAAACTGGTCTGATTGTTTTTAGATTTTCAGAAATTGTAGACAGAAAATTTAATCAACCAAATAAGCTATGATTAACTTGAAATACTGAAACTTTACCAGGATAATTACAAGCAACTATAATTTTTCATTAATTTTATATTTTATTTCAATTTATTTTACACATTTCCAATACAAATTTTCCTATCCTAAAGGTTTTTCTTGAAACTATAATAAATATATTTCATCCATCTAGCCAAATCCAATTGATTGAAATTTAAGCTGAAGTTGTATTATTATGAGGACAAACTGCTGTAATTTTTCCTAAATTTTACAAATTTTTTTTCTATTTATTTCACTCCCTTCCGAGTACTGGTTTCACTATTTTCAAACTTATTACAGAAATAGTAATAAATATATTTGGTCTATCAAATGAGACCCATCCAACTTGAAATTTTAACCGTATTGGCCTTATGATAAGGAATGATTACTATGATTTCTCCAAAATTCTAGGATTTTTATATTTATTTACTTTGCCTATTAACGAGTACAAAAGCTTGTTTTTCAGTGTCATTTTAAAAGGAAAACAAATACAATAGACCTAGAAAATGAATATTATTTATATTAAAATTTCAGAATCGTAGTATACATATAGTAATCGAGCAATCTTAAATTTACACGATTTAAATAAGAAATTAATTTCTTATTCTTTTAAAAGGAAACTCTAATTTAAATTGATTTTAAGTAAGATTAAATATTAAAAACAGGATTTCCTTATTAAATCATGTGATATCAAGATAAAATCATGTGGAAATGATTATTGATGATTATCAGTCATTTGCTTTGTCTGAACCTGAACTCACACTGATATCTTAAGATCCAAATACTGGTACATGATATCTAATATATGTTACACTTGATGCACGACATGTGTGAAACATGACCTAAACAATGACACCTAAATTAGATTCAATATTTTTTTATATTAATTTTCTTTTTCTTTCCTTTTCTTTTCCTTTTTTTAAACAAATGTCAAAAGAACATAGAAGAAGAAGACTGTGAAGATGATGTGGGAAATGGAAAGATCCAACACCAAATATGACGAAATTTAGGGTTTTGTGGTGATGTGGTCGATTTGAGATGAACACTAATCGATGGTTTCAAGGAATATCAAAAAAGAAAAAACTTAAGTGCTTGTTAAATGACTCACCAACTCTCAAATCATATGAAAGATTTTATTGGAAATACAAAAGTCTCAAACTATTTTCTAATGCACCAAGAGTCACATGCAACCTTATTTATGATGAAATTACATACATGCACGTGCAAATGACTAAAAATAAATAAGTGACAAAATTGCCACTACATAGTTAAGGATCCCCATCACCTGCAGATACACAAACATATGTAAAGAACTTCTTAGTCTAATTGAGTTTACTTTCATCAACATATAAAATTGCACACAATTAGAAAAATTGAACACAATATTGTTTTGAATACAGAAAATAGATTTGTCATTTTCACCTATATCATGGCACTGATTTCATTTCCTTGTTTGTCGTGTTGTGTAACAACCATTTCATGGGCTCAAAACTGAACAATCTCATTTCTTCTAATTTGAATATTGAGTATCAATTGAAGTATCAGTCAACAGGTGACTGAAAAGGAAACTTCACCACCTAAAATGGATAATATGGTACCGGAATGTACATACACTCTAATCAAAGGTATCAAAATGGTCGCTCAGAACATAAATATTACTGGACTCCCCAAAGAGAGATAGTTGCTCTCTGCTCCTCTACAAATAGTTGCTACCAGAGGGAAATCGTATTACAATGATCTCTAAAATGCCTTCCCAAAAATGCATTAACTGTGTGTATGATTTTTACGTTTAATACAATTACTGAAGAATAAAGAAAGAACACCCATGTGCATGGAAAATCTAAAAGTGAAATAACTAGAATAACTCACCTTTGGTAGATATGGAACACAGCCAAGGCCCATTGACTTGTTTAAGTAAAACAAATAAAAGTTAGAGAGAGAAAAAGAATATATTAAAAAGAAATGGTAAAGGGCAAGAAGTACAAAAACCTTACAAACATACCTTGAATATGAACATGAGAGATCCTACCACCTTTTGGTGGTAACTTGAAAGTGATGGATCACGAAGAATTCGCATCAGAGAACTAATAGCAACCTGTGCATTATAAAAATTGATGTCATACAAACTCTAATAGCAACCTGTAAATCATAGATTGATGTTAGACAGAAAACAAACATTGAAAAATCTAATTTTACAACTTACAGTGGAATAGTAATCCTCAGATGTTGCAAAAGATGGCCAGAGCTCTGTAGGTAATTCTTCCATAGAAACAATTTGTTGACTGGTTTCACCTGCTACACGGTTAACTTCCCCATGTGATCCAGGCAAGTTCTGCTGATTGCGCTTGTGCGCATGGGGATCTAAGGCACCCATGATACCTAGAACCTGCAGGACAAAACATAAATGTCAACCCTAACACTAGATACGTGTCTAAAGAACATTATAATTCACAGAAGAAATACCTTCAGTACTTCTCGTCTAGTGGACCATGCTGACTCACCATTCAACAACTTCAAGAGTAAACCAAGTAACAGTGGATACTCATTATACGGAGTTATAACATAGCTGTAGATGGAAAAAAAAAAAAAAAAGGTAAGAGAATTCAGAAGGTTTTAAATGATAGCACAAGATAAAAGAAAGATGCAAAAGAAATTGAGATAATAAATATTTACATGTGAAGTAAATACCAACCTTGCCAATTGGTTAAATCAAATGTAACGAACTTTCAAATGATTAACGGTTAGTTTTCACTTAGAAGAACACAGAAAGTAATTCTACCACTAATTATATTCAAACCCAAGAATCAATTATTCAACTAGTCAAGGGAAAGTCAGATAAGACATTGATAATGAGGAAGATGAAAGGGAAGATTCCCTACCCAAAACAAAAACCAAAAGAAAAAAGAGAAAAGAAAAAGTTAATGCCTTGCATCATGAATGGAAAAGAGATCGAGGAAAAGCTGTTGATCCATAGTGTAACAATCTACTTCCTCAGTTTTCACGTTTTTCATATATTTAAAAAGAAAAAAGAACTGCACTCCTTTCTCAAGTAAATCTCGTCATCACTGATACATATGTTCTCAACCCCTCTAGTATGCAAGAAAAAAACCTCGTGTTTGTGTGTAGGTGTGTATGCGCATGAGAGAGAGAGAGAGAGATGGCACCCCAATAATGGACCCTTTCCGCATCCACTCAATTTATGAGAATGCTATATAGCATCATCACTAGCAACCTTTTTCCTTCATCAATAAGAATGGGATTCTAAGCTGATATTCTTCTTGTTAAAATATAAAATAATTTTCCTCAACCCTCACCAATACTTCAGTGTTTTTGTGCAGTGAAAGGGTCTTTCAATATGATATCAGAGCAACCCGATTCAAATCTTGTCGGGCACGCATTTAATTGCGGGTTTTAAAAAAATTTATACCGTTACGTAAAGCCCAAGTTTCTGCCCAAAATGGGCCTTCAACTTGAAGGGGCGTGTTAAAATACAAAATAATTTCCCTCAACTCTCACCACAATTACGAAGTTTTGGTGCAGTGGAAGGGTCTTTCAATACCTCTAAATACAATGCAACGAACGCAATCTCCCCTCCCCCCCCCCCAAAAAAAAACCCCCAAAAAAAAAAACAGATTTAATAATTAAGGATTACTATTAATGTGCAAATAGCGACATATCTTAAGTAAAAATCTTAAAATAAAATATAAGAAACACCTGACGAATTTGACTTGAATTATTCATTTAAAGAAGGAATTTAGATATGTGTCATCCTACCTATAATTTTAAACTAGTTTTAGTCAATGGGAACTTCTAAGCACATGCAAAGATCAAGGTGGCCATTATAATTGTTTCCAACCGCATTATGATGGTTTAGCTATGGATCGCAGCTTCTAATTCAAAAGGCTCTATGTAATGATTTGAGTAAATTTGTAAATCTCGTATTTACCTAATGTTAATGTAAGTATATGCTGACAACAATATATAGTGAATGAAATGATTGGTGCATGTATTGTTCTAAATATCCCCGATACAGCCGATATATCACACCTATATATCCTCTTTTGAGGTCAACCGCAACGATACTCTGAGAAAATTGGATCGTATCACTTTGTTTGCATATATATCGATATTCGTAATGTCGCTGATATGTAGCCCTGATATAAAGCTTATATAGTTCATTTCTTTCGATTGAATTTTACCCTTAAAATGCATTAGGTTTTCATGCCCAATATCATTCCTATGAAGAGGGAAAAACTCAAATACTTTCAATTTTGCTTAAATCAACTAGATTATTTAATTGTTTTCATAAAAACTTGAGAGAGAATTTTTATCATAATGTCGGGAGTTAAAAAAGCAAGAAATCTATATTGTGAAGCTTCTTTAGGTACTGCTCAAGACTTTAAACCTTCTTCAAGATTTTCTTCTCTTCTGCTTCTTCTCTCTTTACTAGGTTGTTTGCTTTACTATTACTATTATTATTCTTGTTACTAATATTATTGGTATCTGCTTCAATTACTATCCATATTGTGCCTTAATCTCAAATATTTTTATAACCTATATTCTCATTTTAGATTGAATCTATCTTACTATTTATCTTGTTATGTCTACGCTTATATGTTTGTATATGTTCTTGAATATCTTTACATACATATTATGTCATACTTGTTATATAGATGATGTTAAATCATCTCTAAGGTATTAAAATACATGTATGTACAATGTTCCCTATGAATAACCGATGTGAGCTCGTATACCCGATATATCATCCGATATCTGCTATTCGGCATGAAAAATCCCCATCAATACAATCCCGAAATTGGTATCTAGATCCTTGGGCATATGAGGCCATAAACTAAGATCAAGGACATATCACAGAATAAAGGGAGCAAGGGGTGAAATAAATGAATGCATCATTGACCAACAGCATCTAACGGAAATATGATACCATGGAACACAAATAAAAGAAAGGTCTCAAACATCAAATGAGTGGCTAGTTCACCATGCCTTCCACATTATGAAGCTCAGCTGTGGATCTCGGCTTCTAATTCAAAAGGCTCTAAGGAATGATTCACACACTTGGATATTTAGCTAAGAACAATAATAAGTATATGCTATCAACATGTAATGAAAGAAAAGGTGGTAAATAAAGCCATAAACAAAGACTAAACAAAACAACTCAGAAGGAGAAAGTGGAAAAGGTGAATAAATCATTGGCCACTTAAAAAAACTGAGATACATGAAACAATATAGCAAGTTTAGCTAGCACGTCAACAAGATTCATCTTAAATAATTTGAACCGAGGATGCCATTGATGATTCTACAGGATGTTAATAAATTGCTATTATAGTTTGATGGTAAGAGGCTAGGTGTAAAAAAATAGCAATAGACATAATAAGTTACCGGGTAGGGTTTCAGGTCATATTCCTTGCACAAATTCTAAAAATTTTTGTAAACAGTGTTCTAAAAAGCATTTTATGCAGATAATTATGCGTTCGCATAATCGTATGCGGACTTGAAATGCACGTAGAATTAAATCGCCTTGTCAATATGGACAAGGCAATTAATCATTCTGAATGTAGATTATGCAGTTTATGCCCCCACATAACCCGCATAGTCCGCATGCGAATTTGTTTTGTTTATGATTTTAAACCCGAAAAAATCCAACCCGCTCATTTAAAACCCCTTTTCTCAGCTTCTATAACACCCAAATTCAATCCCCGATCAATTCGTGATTCCTCGATCTCTCTCCTCTCTCATTCTCATCTCCGGTCCTTAATCAATCCCCGATTCATCGCCTCCGGTCATCTCTCGCCTCATATTACCTCTTATCGTCTCTCATATCCCGATCATCCACCACACGCGACTCTATCTCTCTCTCTCCTCTTCAATTTATGATCGCCGATCCTAATTAAATTTTCTCACCATACCCACATCTGACTCTCTCTCCCTCTCTTCTATTCAGCTTTCAATTATCGACTGGCTCGACTATAATTTGAACCTGGTCACCACATCCTAACCCGACTCTCTCTTATCTTCAATTTCCACTCGCTGATTCTCTCTGCTCTTTAATTTTCGATCATCCTCTCTCAGCCTTAGCTAAATCTGGTGACACTCGACTCCAGCTAAGTTCTCAGCTAAACAACTGCAAGTGGATAGTGTGGTCACTATACTTCATCTCTTCAATCTTGATAAAGATTAATTTGGTTATTTTTTTAATATTAGTGAGATGTTAAATTTTTGATTATTTTTTTATCTTTTTTAGATCAGTTGATTCAGTTCGCTATGAACCTATGATGGTTCACTGTAGTTCTGTTAATTTTTTTGAATCTTTTTTTAGATCAGTTCAATGTAATACTTAATTTTTGTGATTAAATAGTGATTAGGTGCTTAGGTGTTTGTTTTGTTTTTAAAAAAGAAATCATGACATACAAGGATCACCATGGGGAAGAAACAAATGGACACAAAAAAGAAATCATCAAATTGATCACTGTGTACAGGTTCAAGATAGGCAATTAGGTTATTATCTTTTTGTTATGCTTTTTCCTAATGTTCTTGAATTTTATAACACTCAATATATGCATTTTTAAGTATTATTATTAATATATATTAAAATATTATGTTCCGCATAATTATGTATAATCCGTTTAATCTCCGTGGAATCTATCTATGCGTTATGCGCTTCCAAACCGCACGCATAACGAAAATTTATTTTAGAACATTGCTTGTAAGTTAACTGGATCTAGTCATATATACTCCATACGTTTCTACTAGTTCATGGGTTGGGTTGATTCCCAGATAGGTCATTTCCCTTGCTTGTCCTATCTTTCTCTCTTGATCTTCTGCTAAATTTCTATATTGTTTTGCTTCTATTATCCTCACGATTTGGTTGGAGATTTATAGTGATAACCATCCTTGTTTTCCTTTTTCTTTGTGAGATTTCCTTAGGGCTTCCATGGATTTGAATTTTATGTGATGCTTTGATCATTAAACATAGTTCTTTTAAGTTTCATGGTTTTATTGGCTGAAATCAATTTCCTGGTTCAGTAACCTACAAACCTCTTCAAAACCGAAATGAAATGGCTGAAACCACATTCCTTGCTTAAAAGTGAGAATGGAAAATATTTAGACACAAACAGTGTGTCAAGGTTGGTAAACAGCGATAGAAATATTTCTAATTTTGATCAATAATTAACGAGTTTTAGCTTTTCTCCTACCTTCCAAACAGTGCAACATACAGATTTGAGAGTGTAGCTTACCCTGTGCTTTGTACAACTTGACCAAGAGTTGCTACCGCTACTTCCCTTTTTGTCACAGCAGCAGCATCCAAGAGGGCTTCAACAATTAATGGCATTAAGTCAGGAAGATATCTCCTCATTGCAAAGCCTCCCTGCACAAAACAACCAACACATGAATTTCTTCTCTCTTGTTGACAAGGATCTTCAAATGATGCAAAATCTAAAAACAGAATAGTTAATAATAGCAACTAGCAAATAAAATAAAAGGGGAAATGTAACTAAACCCCCCCCCCCCCCCCCCCTATTTTTTAAGTTATTTACTACCCCGACCTCAACTTTCCTTTGTTTTTCGTTCCTTTTCATAATATGAAAGCTTTTAACGCTCATTAAACTTCCTCATATCAACGAGCCATATTCTGCTCTACTCATTCTATATAGCATTAATCAGCATAAATTTAAACTTGCTCATTGCCTTCTCTTAATATCAAATCATATCATCAAGAATGTTTTAAATCAAATAACAGAAGATATACTTTCAATATATATCATGCATATGTTCAAATTTTGCTGCTAACCTACCATTTTTTAGAATGCAAAAACTGCAATGGCACACCTCACTAGTCAAGAAAACAAAACGTAACATGCAAATTTAAGAAGCCAGACTCAGCCAAAATGATAGTTGGAAGTGCCTGCTCATGGTCAAGTGTAAAACATGGTGATCAGAGAGCCTTCAGATGGAGATATGGAAGTCATTAAAGTCATTCTACAATAGTAAGAAAAGTAATACTAGGTAAAAGATGCGCATAATCAAAACATTATATATCTTCTGATCAGTCAATGAGATGTGTCAGGCCAACTATCATTAGTTCATAATATTATGCATCTCCTGGTCTACACAAATTGCATATCAAAAATCTAAAATTAAATAAGTTAGAATAAACCAAGAAGGAATCAAGAATATTCAGAAACTACCATTTAAAACATTATTATCCAATCCTTTAGCTGCCAAAAAAATATGACAGCATAACAAATTTACACATGCCCCAGAAATTTACGAAAGATACAGCAACATGAACTGCACAGAGTAATTCAAAAGGAAGGGTGTACCACTTTTGCAAGCTCTCCGACAGTAGCAAGGACTCCAGTAACAATAGCATGATTAGCACTAATTCCGGTGCCTTCACTTAACCTTGCAACAAGAGCCTGAAAGTGGGTTCAGATAACATAGCTTAATCCAAGTTCCATTGGTGAAGAAGCTTTAGCTAATAAGCCAGATTTGAAGCCCCTCTTGGGCAAGGACAAGGTCGGAAACAAACGAAAACAAAGAATTGCATAAATAAACCACAAGACAGACCTTATGAATTGGGGAAATATATGGAAGTATTAATCGTTCACAATTACGAATCAAGCATCCCAGTAATTTGGAACTTTCTTCTTTACACTTGCTATCCGCACTGTAAATAAGAGGACAGATAAGAACTACAGTAAACTAGGAATTCATCTTAAAAGGAGAAGTCAAATAATGAAAAGTAATCAGGCTCAATTAGCATTAGCAACAGCCATATGTCCAACCTTTGATCTAGGTACGTTAGAAGTTGTATGAGATGACGACGAAGTGCTGGAAGAACATAGGCAGGATTCCTTTCCGACAACCTACCAGCCAAAGATATTGCGAACTCACGAACATCAAAATCCTACAATGTGAATGATGAGATATGATAAGCCATCTGTTACGGGAAACACGAATGTTGTTGATCCAAAAAAGGAAAACAAAGCTGAATACTGCACATGAAACTACAACATAACAAGTGCGACGAAGAATGCTCTGATCAGGTAGAAGATACATTAATATCTAATATCGCCAATAAACAATACACATTTATTAACTAATTTACAGGAAGCGACAAACACTAGATAGTTCCATCTCCAGATGGACTAAGAAATCAGTGACCATCAAAATAGACTAACTGAGACTGCATGACTGAAGTATCTTGAAGAAGTATATTTCTTACGGAGGCAACAAGCCCCTCATATTTATGGATATCAATGCCTCTGCCCTAAAGTAGAGTTACTAAGAAACAACCTAAATCTACATAGCATGGAAACTTCTACCATGAAACATTGCCATACCAGATATGTACAGGAAACATGCTAACACCGACACTTCCTGGACATTTCTTGGACGCGTATCGAACACTTCATAGCCAAATGGCCTTTAACTCTAATCCTAACTCCGATTAACATCAGACCTAAAACAAGCGCTGGCCGGTCCTTGGCCTTCAGCTTATCAACTTTAACATGGACCTGGCTGAGTCCCACTCCTTGATGCGTTTTAAACACACAATCTTTTCCAGCATAAAAACAATGATAACCGGGCTAAGATGAGGCAGGTCAAGTTTAAGGTTGTATTTCTTTGTTCTTTAAGTTTTTGTACTATCTCACTTACAGGATTGTTTGGAATGTTACTATCTTCTTAAAGTTATTAGTATTATCTTTTCTAAGGACTTGTTAGAGATTTTACTAGCTAAAAAATAATAATCAAAAGCATAAAAGGGTCAATGTGGGAAGTCAATGTAGTAAGTTTTATATTCTCTCTGCATCTCTCATTTATCTTTCTTGTGTGTCTCGTGTCTTTTAGTTTTAAACAGCACTTCAGATAAACTAAACTTGCTTTCTGCACATAATTTATTTATCTATTAAACTATGTTAAATCAGAAGTAGTATCATGTTACATCCCCACATTAATGAATAAAATGTTTAGGAGGATATGCAAAAAGTGTATATGCAAAATGTAATGAGAGGAAAATATCGCAGAAGATTTGAGCCAAGCACAGATTTGCAATGCACTAAAGAACAAAACAAATTGAATAAAACTACCTCATCATTTAACGCAACAAAGAAGGATCTCAAGCTATCAGCCTGGGCCAAGAATTCATCAAAACTGACGTTTTCATGCAAAGATGAAAAGACCGACTTGCGGACACTAACATCAGTATCGGCAACTGCTGCAATTAGAAGCTTCTCCATAATCTGCAGAAGAAACAAGAAAATTTAAGTGCCAACTGCAGCTCACAAGTAGGCAGGCTGGCGCAGGATTAAGATCTTAGTCTACATGAAATCATTGGTATGGCTCACGGTACAACTCTTAGTAGTTGTTCTAAAGTCAGTAACTATTTCCTTTTACGTTCTTCTGTTTCTAGGAATATGCATAGAAACTAGGAATATGCATAGAAACGGCAAATATTTCAGTCCAACAGGTAGTCCTTTCTTCTTAGACTTGTGTTTCTTTACAGAGAATTTGAACTTACTCTTTAAGAAAAGTTCTAATCAAGATTCAGATGTGATCTAAAAGTACATTTGGACAGTTAGGTCCATCGCACTCCTTAAATGCTTTCCATTACTAATATCTCTAATACTTAGAACATTCCCGCAAAAAAAAAAAAAAAAAAAACTTACAGACAGTATATAGCGATCTAGATGGATAGTCCAATCCAATTTTAGGGCTTCAATCCTGAAAAAATGGACTTGATGGATATCTTTAAAGAAAGAGTTGCAGAACTACACCCCCTCCAATGTTTATTTAAAAAAAAAAAGGATTTCTGAGGTCCAACACTTTCCCTTTACACCTCCACCAAGCTCTTTCCACAATGGACTATTCTGAACGGCAGAATCCAACAATTAGATCCGTAGCCATATTGGATCCAGGTATGTGACTAGGGATACAAACCCAATTGGAGGAAAACTGGATAACAGAATATAGTGTGTGAAAACTTTCAGCCTACATATGCTAGCCAAATTCAATCAAGACAACTGCATATATTCATACAATGTAGAAATGGTTGGATTATTGAGAAACCATGGAGTCATCATCACTCATCTGTTTCTCACTTCTTCAGGCTTGACTATTGTTTATATACGTTTTCATTTTACCCGAGTGTGAAAAATTTGTAAAAGAAAATTCATGTGATTGTGCTTATGACAGTCCTTATTCACATTTAAATGATTTTCCTTCATGAAAAAATTACTGGTTTATATGAGCTGCTGCTAAAACCGAAGTATTTCTTGGATTTGAATAGTCTATATTGGGTTCCTTGGTGATGCCAGCCCCAGTATGGATCCCCACCATAAAAAATAACTAAAAGATACTCGTGATCCTCTCACATCTTATTCATCGACAACCTTTATAAACAGAATTGAAAGATCAATTAGCAAATTTAAGGAAATTTTTAAATTAATTTCAGTTAAAAAAAAAGGGAAATAGACTTATATTGAGCAAACTTCTGTGCAGAATATTTTTCAGGACAAACCTCCTCCACGAGATGACGACGTTTCGTTCCCCCGATTCGATGGGATTTATTGGAACTAAATTGTGAACCAGTTAATCCAGAGAAGGAATTTGCAACTAATCTACAGCAGCATATGGCAGCCTCTCTTCGAGTGTTACCGTCTTCATCCTCCAAATAAATAACAACAGATTCTCTAGCAAATTCCAGAAGCTCATGACCCTGGACCAACAAGGCTTCAGTTTCGATGACAATGCATACAGATCTGAAAAGTAATAGGAATAAAAGATGACCTTGAAATTAAAATGAGCTAGAGTTCGCAAAGCAAGCTGCACAAGGACTGAGCCGCTTATATCCGAGACTTGCTGAGTGACATTTGCCATATTTGTACGGGCAGCAGAAACACCCTGCTTTGCCTGCAGATAAGGGCTTTTGGAGAGTGCTATTGAAATACAATCCAGAAGGCGCTCTTGTATGGTAGGAAGTAAAGACGGAATGCTGACAGACACATAACTTATAATGCTTATAATGCTGTATACCAGAAATAAACATACAATCAAAGAACAAAATAATATAATGACACCTTAAAGTTATTTGTTCCAGAGCTTCTATAAGGACTGGAGAAAGACCAACAGAAAACATAGAATCTAGGAGACCTCGAACATGAGGTTCCATAGCAGAACCCATGGCTTTTGCAAAACTCCCCACACAAGCCAAGGCTTCAGGGGATGATCTCCCTCTACGAGGAGCAATCTGTGAACAATTGAAAGTTATGCAAATAGATCAGGTTAACTATGATCCACCAAAAACTACATACCAAGCTAATGAATCAAGGAACATACTGCTTCCCGCAAGTGTAAGGTAATTGTTGGAAGATACGGGATAAGTTCACCATCTAAAGCACCAGCCATTTCACCCAGAGCAATAAACCCACTGGCTCGTTCATTTGGTAGACGTAGAACAGCTAGGATATGGTTCATGCAAATCTGCAAATGGAGATGTTTGTGCTGGCAATTGCACTTCAATTGACTCTAAAACTTTAAAATGCAATTTTTGTGTTGACAAGATTAATATATACAAAAGAAAGGAAGGTAGCACATGCAGTAACCACGATCCTCAAAAGTGGGTTGGAGATCATTAAACCTTTAGATAGTTTGTCACGAAACGGTCACGTAAGAAGTGAGCAATACGAGGAAGCAATGATGTAATGCTGAGGCGAACAAGGCGGTCCCGGTGTTCTAGATATTTAAGAACAATGTCTGCAACCTCTCTGTATCTAGACATCATAAACTCCCCAGTGTTCCTGATAAACAAAACGAATAAGCAGCTTATCAAAAAGGCAGTCATCAACATTTCATATTGAGAAAAATGTCATGCGAACTTCTCACATCAAATTCTTATGGAACAACACATGCGAATGAGAACTAATAAACTAACAAGAGAAACAGAAGCTTTTTCTGTTTTATTTTCCCTCATAATACCAACTTAACTACGGTGCAGTCTTCCAAACCTTCACCTGAGTAAGGTAGCTGGGAGGCTTCAGATCAAAAACAATGTCAGAATATGCTAACCAATAAACGTAGACAAAATTATTCTCATTTGTCATATTGTCACATATCCCTGAGAATATTGATAGATATATTATCTTTGCTTGATATAACAACTATAAACATCTTTCTTTCAAGGATTGCCCAGGAAAAGCTATGGACTTGAATAAGATTACATATTACAAGCAGGTTCCTGTCCGACGGATCAACGTCCCCCATGGAAGAAAATTTAGCTATTATCCAACTTCAGTGAATGCTATTACAAGCCAAACATATCAATGATCCACTAGTTTATGTTTCAAAAAAATGACACTGGAATCTGGTTCTGCTTGGGTAATTGACTTAACCAATCTATGTTCAGGTCCACCGCAAGAAGGCAATTTAACAAAGACAACATTCAGAAAATATCTTGAATGCTAACATAAGCTTTTAATGGAACAAACGTTGCAGAAGCACAATGTAGGTTAAGCGGAACAGGTATGGTGAGCAATTCTGCAGTCAGGTTTTTAACCATTCCAAGCCAATAAAATCAGTGATTAAGGAACGGAAAGAAAACAAACATGCACTTGCCAACACAAAGAAGAGTGAAAGCCATAATAATATTACCTCAGAAGTTCACCAACTGCAAGCAGAGAACCATGTATGCTATGAACTGAAGCATTTTTCCCTAACCCAACTTGTGCAGCTTCACACATTCGATAATACCTACAAATATTGTTAGGATATCAGAATATGCACCAAAAGGAAATACAATAGAGATATCAATAATAAAAACAAAATTTTTCATAAAATTTTGATAGCCTATGCTAATAAACATATTTAACTATAAACGGGTAAGCAATAATGGAATCACTGATTCAAGCAGTATCCAGATAACTGATGCAGTCCTAAGAGATGGACGAATTGAGCAGAATTCGTATGATTGACAGCAGATGAATAAATATAACCAGATTAAGTGGTGCCAATATGCACCAATAAAACTGCTAACTGGTTAAGGGGTGGGTTAGTAAAGATAAGTCCAGGAAAATGCTACAGCCTTTCTTCACCGACACAGTCGGGACAGAGAGAGGATCGACAAAGAAATTTAATCAGTGAAACCTAGTCACTTATGGTATACATTCTATAAAAAAAACTCATGACCAATACACAAGTACATCAAGGAAAATTGAGAGGCTAACAATATAGACTGGTCATTCGGACTCCACGGAGTAGCACAGAACTATAAGATGGGCACATCACTAATTTTAATGGTGGTAGCATCTTTCTAATTTTAATGGTGTGTTGACTAATTTTAATGGCGGTATCATCTATCTAATAAAAAGAATACTTGTTCTTTAGAAGGATTAACCATGAGAATAAGCATGGTTAACAACAAGAAGCCAGGATATTTGCAATTGGAGAGTAGAATAGCACCAAATACTACTTTCATTTCACAGACCATGAACTCCGCTAGTGCTATGCACTGCCTGTCCCAAGCCAGGATAAATGAGGAGGGTTGTGGTAGGCCAGTGACAGCCAACGTAAAACATTGTCACATATTATGACATGATAGCCTACCCCAAATACTTGGGATAAAAAACTTAGTTGTTGTTTGTTGTTCACAGACCATGAAATCCATGATACAAGTTGAAGAAAATATGTAGATAAACTAATATCATTCACTCTGAACCAGAAACTGGGGTATGTTGCAAGTACAAACTAAAACAATATCAGATAAATAGGTAAGTACAAAATACATAAGTAATTATTGTATAAGAAGACTTGCTAGTGTAATGACAATGTATTTTTGAACGAACCATTGCACACGCCAACGCGTCTCTCGTTTCTCAATGACACCAAGGCAAGCTCGCAAAGCATCCACTGCACGTTCTCTGACAGGCAACATGGGATCTCTTAGCGCAACCCAAATGGCATCAACAAATTCCGGCACATGAACATTGAAAACTGTTGATGCATTTTCAGCCATCTCCTACAAAAGAAAGGAAATTGACAAATATATTTTAACATTTTGCAGTATAAAATATCTCAAAATGGCTTAGAATGAACAAAAAATTGTAAGAAACATCGACTTCCCTTTCAAATATCTTCAAAAAGAGAATTTGTTACAGACATATAAACCAATATGAATTGCCAGATATTCCTAGTAACAGAGGGAACATTGGTAGCAGACGCATCAATCAAGAGAAATTACTTCTTTTCATGCAAAAAGAATGTGAAAAGATGTTTCTCATTCTATTAATTGTTAGCTCATAGACATGGATAGAGTATGGGAACCAGGGGATGTGTTTCATTTTGACTGCTTGGCTTTATGCTTTGACTCATGAGTGATTTCGTAAAAAAATTTAAAAAAAAATTGACATCTTCAACATTTATCTGGGTTGTTTCCAGTCTCATCGAATTTTTCATATCATGGTAGTTATTCCTGTCCTCCAGAACATCATCTAGCCTTCAAGATTCTATAACAGCCACTTTTGCATAAATATATTTAGGAAAATGCACAACTCATAGGGACTGTTATAGCCACAATTTACCCATCTAAACAGTCCCTTACAGCCACAATGTTGATGACAGGCAGGACAGATCAACGGATTTAAGACAATACTTCTATCTGGAGTGCAAGTCTGAAATGTATGCTCCATAGTCTAAATCAAACCCCATTATCATGAAAAATTGTGGTCAAGATGAGATTTTGTTGCAACAACGATCAATCATGAGCTTAAAATAGTACAAAGTGAGCGCAGAAAAATATGAGGCAACAGATAGTGAGCTAAAGTTAACAATGTACATATATTAGAATGTTCTTGATCAAATGCAAGAATTTCCTCATATATTTTTAAGGCAATTTTTCTATAACTGGAGCAACACTTTATCAATCCAGATCCTTAAAAAGTACCCTACCAAACATTAAATATCAGAAAAGAGAGACACGTGATGATGGATGGGCAATATCTCAATGTAGGTGACCAATTTCACTGCGTGTTTGTGTGCCCACATACGTGTGTAATTGTGTGTTATGACTTACCTTCAAAATGAGGACTGCTGCAAAACGACGATACTCTATTCTTTCCCCACAAAGCCAATCCAAAGCATTTTTTATCTAAAAGGAAAATTTAAAAAAAAAAATTAAAGGATTTAAAGGTGATATTCAATAAAATCAAAAGAGGTGTAACCAACCTGTCGCTCCACTTCATCTGCAGTCATTGCCCCTCCAGCTCTGGCTAGATGGCCCAGCACGTTGCTTGCAAGAGTTAAGATTTCTCGGTCACGTTTTGTTTCAAACACCGTCCGCATGTAGCTAGAAAACTTTGAAACTTTGGATGCACTTTCCCCAAGGGATACATCTATCAATGCATCTATGGCTCGTAAAGCTCCCATGTTGTCAGCTACTTCATTACTTTCTAGAAGGCATGAGATGCGATCATATAGCTGGTCCATAAAACGAGAAAAAGCTTCTCCACTAAGATCACGAGCTTCCTCCTCAACATGCTTCTTCAGAGCTGATGCAGAACCATCCTGAATGCAATAATAGAAAATTTCACTGAAAGGGTTATAGTTTGCCCAATACATTCATTGTAACAGTAATTCCATTTATATTTAGCAATAGCACATTATATGGTTGAATCTAACTTCATAACAATGCAAGTGTATTAAGACTGAAGATTAAAGAGTGTTGTTGAATCAGTTAGGGCAAGATCTCCAACCATCTTATACGAAGCACATCAGGAGACGGGCAGAGACAGGGGCAAGGCAACACCAGTGGCAACGGAGCAAGTCACTGGTGCTTAAAAAGGAGCCAGCAACGTGTGCAAAGACGAAGACATGAGGTAGCAACATAGGCAAAGGCAATGACAAGTAAAGCATAATTCTCCCTTTTTCTTGCCTAAGACAACACTGATACAACGTGTTTTGCCAAAGTGACGTGATCTGAGGGCCACCTCTGCTCAGAACACATTTTTAAAACGGTGGGAGTTAAAAATATTGTCATAAAATTTAGAGCAAGTGAAGACAAGAAGATGAAAAGTGAGGGAGCAATAAGACCCAATGACATCTGACGCAGAACGAAGAATGAAAGGGGATTTAAGGCTTTCTACTATACAGTAATTTGGAGATAAATTTAGAGTTTGATAACTGTTTGGGCCACACATTAAAGCAAATTACATGCCCACATGACAATCACACACGAAAAATTTAGCGAGTAGCAAAGCACATGTTAAATAACAAAACTTCACTAAAACAATTCTCTGCATAAATAAAAAGTCTTACAAGCAATATATGGAAATTCTCTACGGGCACTACACATGCAACCAACATAAAAAACATCTAATTCAGAATCTAATCAAATATGTACAAATCCTAACTAAATCCCTCATCAATTTTTGGCCAAATATTAGCCTTTAGACCAGTATAATGAGTATGAATAATCTCTATAAAAAACTTCTTAGGGTGAATCCTAATCATCATAATTCTAACTAGAAATTCTCACATTATATCATGTATATCTGCAACAGATCTATAAATAACATTGCTAAATACAATACGCTAGCAGATTCTCGTACGCAAGCTATGCAGGTAGGATTTCTAACTATTCTAAGCTATTGCTAACCCATTCTTTCTATTTTCAAATGGACTCCTGAGTGGGAAAAGATCAATACTATTCTCTTACCATGAAACATAAAGATGTTAGTGTTGGGACTTCTCGTAACTCTCCACTCTAGGTCAATAACCAGGATCTACCAAATAGGATATGCACAATATCCATATGGAGGGCATCACACCAAATACAATCATTGTAACTCAAAATGATTTGGCTTAAGACATTGTTGGATAACTAAATAAAATCTTATCATCCAAAAGTGATGTATGACTACAAGTGTGGTTCAATCTACAGACCCATCTTCTCAGCTGACTTAAAAATAATGTTCACAACAACTACCTCCGTCAATCATGAATTTATAATTCTTACCATTAGGTGTGACATAGCTGTGAAACATATTAGTTTTATGTCATATCGTCTCCAAATGCAATGTGCAAATATCTAACAACATACTGGTGTGTCCCTATCGCTTTCAAATCTTCAACATCACTAATCTCCTTAGGCTTGATAGACTTCCTCCTCTATTCCATACTCATCCAATCCTTCATCGCTAAACTTGTCTATAAATAGGCCCCTCAGGAGATACTAGTAAACAAAGTGACCAAAATCATCACTTAAAGCACTCGGTTCGTTTTGTAGTCTATTTTGATGACTCACCAGGTATGGTTTTACCCTTTATATTCTTAGGAAGGATAGCGGTGTGTGTACCACTATTTTCATATTGTTAATTAAGATGCCTCCAGCTTTGAAGGTGAACCTTCTATCAAAGGCATTTGTAAATAAGTTTCAATGTGAGAGTTAACTTGTATGCTTCCTCAACAAAATCCATGGTGTGGGATTATTCCACACTGAAAATCAGATATCACTCTATTGCAAAACCTAGAAAGGATGAGACGAGTATTTTTTTGGACGTCACATCACACTATCAACTAACCAAACTTACACATGTCCTTAGTCACCGTCATGTTTTTTACCTTAGTTTAGACAACTGATCAAGAAGGCGGTAGGAAGTAGATATTTCTTTCTAAGCTCTTCTTTCATCTCGACCAATATCCTTTTCGGTTCTTGTCTCTCACTAGCTGCCTCTCCACGGACATCAAATGCACTTGGCTAACTCATGTAGCTTTATCTTAAGGAAACAGACCTTATGAGCCTTAGACATCCTATATCAATTAAAAAGATAGTCTATACCTGCTAACCAATCACGGAAATATTGAGATCCATATGTGCCATAAAAAATAAGGTCATCTATCTTGACCTTATATGAGATATCATCGCGGCGATGCTCATCCTTAATATCCCAAATTTATTCGTTATTACCTCTTCCAGACTGCCCAGTCTACCCTCATACTTATAATTACTTTCATTCAATTGTTGTCCACTGACTCGTGTTTCTAAGTCAACTACACATGTAGCGAGTGCTGCCTAGCTTGCTTGAAATTTTTGGATGCTTTCTATAATCTCATTTAATTTAGTCATGATATCAATTGCTAGTTTTCCATAGCCTTTCTAAAGTTTCTACCACTACAAAGTATGCGTTAAACTACCCTACATGAATGCGATAGTCTCAACCGAACAGACAAATGATTATGCACAAAAGACCTATATGCATGACTATATGAACTAGGATGCCTAAAATTTGCTATATGCGAGGAAATGCATCTCCTGAATATACAAAAGAATGCAACATATAAAGAAAATCACACGACAAATATAGAAAATAAATGAATACATCCAGGTCCACGCACATAATAAGAATAGAATGCAAAAACTAATAGGCAGGCTAGTTGGTGAGATTAGGACTTACCACGATATTAGTAGAGTAGTTCAAAGTATGATACCCAATTTGACACAGAACAAAAGGGTATTTAGGATTTTGTAGTAAAGATTTGGCAATTTTGAAATAAAATTAGGATTTTGATGACGGATTCGAACTCACATCTAAGCAAATTAGATGCCCACTATGTGAATCACACATGAAAGATTTAAGGAGTAGTAAAACTTATGCTCTCAATGACAAGATTTCCCTAGAACAATTCTTTATTTAAAAGTTAACCTTACAAGCAATATCTTAAAAATTCTCTGCATGCACCATACTTGCAAACAAGATAAAATTCAACTAACTCAAAATATAATCAAATATGCTCAAATCCTAACAAATCTTCAATTAAATTTTGTCCTTTCTTGTCTTCATTTGTATCTGATAAGTGCCATATATTACATATTTATAGCCTTCGTATTACCTATTTTTGTATATAAATAATGCTACTCGGATATTGTTAGTGTGTTTTTCAGGAATTTTATTCGTACAAGGAGATGGCATGAAATCAGAGTTGGAGTCGGAAATCAGAGTCCGAAAAGTTTCTAAAGTGAGCAAAACTACGAGATTACGATGCTGCAGAGACTCAAAGTCAAATACAGTCAAGAAAATTAAACATACAAGACAAGACGTTCACGAGGAAAAAGTTTCAAGATTTTTTGACTTTAATGAGCCGCTATTTAGCGGTTTTCCCCGCTAATTGGCGGCCCATTGTGGGCCCCAATAGCTGAGTTTTCTCGCACGGCTTCGCTGTAATTTAGTAGTCTTGTGGTTCTGCTAGAATTAGGGTTTGATTTCCGAAACCTATATATTAGCCGTATCCTTGTATTCAAAGAGAATCCTGAAGTTTTGTACTCGTTTTTAATTTAATAAAATTAGGGTTTTGCTGAAGGGATGACTGTCATAATACTGTGCTCCAGAGGTAAGCCATTGCTTTTAGTTATTTATTTGTTTTCTAGATAGAGTTAATTGCTTTCTACTTTAGGTTTTATTGCTTTCTAGATTAAATTTATTTGCTTTCATGAATAAAGATTTGATTTTGCTTATTAGGAATATGAGTAGCTAATTTTCTTTAGCCCTAGGATATAGATGAAGTTAGTTTAATAAATCTAACATGGATTTATCTCATCTTCTTCCTAGAAAGAAATAAAATTATGATTTTTCTATAAATAAATAAAAAATGGAGTTCACAAATCATAATTCTTTGATAGATTATGCTTAATTAATATTTTGATAATCTATGCTTAGATGAAGATTTGGAATTCTTATTCTTTGTTTGTTTTTAGAATTATAAATAGAGATTTTCCTATAAATAAACTGACTTGAATAAACTTGTAAATCTGATTTCTTTGATAGGTTATACTTGAATTAGGTTTCTTGATAGCCTATGCTTAAATTAGAATTTGAAGTTTATTTCTTTTCTTTTGTTTATGAGATTTTCTACTTGATATGATTTTTTTTTAAGAAAAGTGTTTTCTTTGATGGTCTATACTTGCACATCACTTGATAGGTCATACTTAGGAGCACTCGATTAAAATCAAATTAAAAAGATCACCTTTTTAATATGTTACTTAACCGTGCATAATTAAAAAGTTAGGAAGAAAGAGATAATTCATTGTTAGGGTATTTTTCTAATGGATTCGAGATCCTAGGCTAACCTCTAGAACTTAACTAATCTTCTCTCGATCTAAAATCTCATAGTTAGTCCGTTAGACTAAGAAAAGAATAAGAAATCGCAAAACACCTTAGATCCCTATGGGACGACCTGTACAGCGCTACACCGACACTGTGCGCTTGTAGTAATTTATCACATCAAGTTTTTGGCGCCGTTGCCAGGGATCGACAGTGTTTTTCTTACTTTTTCTGACGTTTTACGGGTTAAAAATGTGTGTTGAGTGTGCAGGGAATATAAAGTGCAGATATAGGAAGACAAAAAAAGATCGAAGAAGCCTTAGATCCACGTAGCAGAAACCAGAGAGTCAGACTCTCTGGTTTGGCCGCTATTCAGCAGCCAAAACCGCTATTCAGCGGCCAAAGAGGTAAATTCAAGTCCCAAATTTTCTCCAGTTCTGTATTTTGTGTTCCTGGTTCTGTAAAAAAATACAAAAAAAAATTTAGAAACAGTAGGAATCACATTTTTATTTGATCATATCTATTCCACCATTTTATCTCTCCACTACACCCCACTTCTTACATTAGTTTAGGAAATTCACGCATACACTCACGATCGCTGATTCATATCACATTGGACCCGTGATCAATTTGGTCGACTTGTGAGATCAGATTTGTTCATGGGAGCCAAGATGGACCAACCGATCCCGATCCTTCAGGATCGATATTACCCGTTGCGCACATCACTTCCATCATGCATAAACTTTCACACGCAGCGGGTAATCACTATGAGTTGAAACCGCAGTACATTAGTATGCTTCCTAAATTCACTGGTTCTGATTCAAAAGATGCACATCTCTTTATAAGTGAATTTCAGGAAGTATGCGTGATGATAAAACTGCAACACTTATTGGAGGACGCAATTAAGCTCCGCTTCATCCCCTTTGCATTTAAGGATAATGCCAAGAAGTGGTTGTACAGTATACCTACTGATTCAATCACTACTTGGAATGAATTCGTTACGGTGTTACTTAAGAAGTATTATCACACGCATAAGACGGCAAGGATACGCAATCAAATCAATCAATTCCGTCAAGTACCAGGAGAACCTTTCTAGAAATACTTTGAACGGTTTAAAAACCTTTTAACTCAGTACCCCCACCATGCGATAGAAAAGTGGCGGTTATATCAAATCGTGTACGAAAGACTCGATTACACATCCAAAACTCTTTTTGAATCCAGGGAGAGTTTATGAGGAAAAACGAGGATGAAGCATAGGACTTTCTTGAGGACCTATCATGGAAGACTATGCAGTGGGAGAGTCCCGCTGAGAAGTCCAGTGCATCAACTTCTGCACATAAGGGTGAGATTCATAACGTCGACAGCTCTATAGCTGTCGAATCTAAGATGGCAGCCCTTGTGAGGAGAATTGAGGCACTAGAGACTCCTAGTGCTCCACCAGTGGATCAAGTAAATCAAATTCAAGTTTCCACATGCTTTAATTGCGGAACTCCGAAGCATGTTATGAAAGAGTGTCCATTATTAATTAATCCCATGGGTCACACACTTGAGCAGGCTAACACCTTATATCAACAACCCATTAACAATCCTTACACTCCATACAATCCTGGCTGAAAGAATCATCCAAATCTATCATGGGGTCAAGGGCAATATCAGGGGGCCCCTAACCCTAACATGCAGCCTCCAGCCACCGGTCAGTTTTCAAGACCAAATGTGGGTGCTTATCAACACCCAAATACATCAAATTATGGGAACAACCAGAATAGACCACCTGCACAAAACCACTCACATTCACAACAGGGATCTAATAATGAACAAGAAAAGCGACTTCAGCCACATGAGAAGCACGTTGAAAATCTTCTCAAGTCTCATTCGAAGTTTGACACGCATATGTCCAACCTTGACACACACATGCAAAATCTTATGAAAGTGTCAACTGACTTTATTCAAAGTACAGGTCAACAACTGCGCGTGAACTCTCAATCTATAAAGAATATAAAGCAGCTGGTTAGACAATTAGCAAGTCAGATGAGTGAACGTGGCCAGCATACCTTTCCAAGTCAACCCATAACGAACCCTAATGCCAGTTCCTCAAACTCTAATCAGTTGCATGTCCACCAATGCAATGCCATTCACACGCTTAGATCTGGCAAGCAAGTGGACAATAATGTAGCCATGCTCCCTGATCCAACTCCTACTATCTCGCAGGCTACACCATCTCTTCCACCCATTTCTCCATAACCATCTCCATCACCTCCATCACTGTCACATACTCATTTGGAAGAACCTGTTCCTAAACCGAAAGTATCATATCCCAATCGGCTTAGGAAGCCTTCACCGCAAGTAGAAAAAATTATTGAAACATTTTAGAAGGTGAAGATTAATATTCCACTCCTTAATATTATACAACAGGTTTCTACTTATACTAAATTCCTCAAGGATTTGTGTACTAAGAAACGAGCAAGAAACGTTCCTGAGAAAGTTTTTCTTACTGCAAATATATCACATATCCTCTCTAACTCCTTGCCTATCAAGTACAAAGATCCAGGTTCCCCTACAATCTCATGCATCATTGGAAACACTACATTTGATAGGGCATTGCTCGATTTAGGAAAAGTGTCAACTTGCTTCCTGACACTGTTTATCAGCAACTGGAGTTAGGAAAACTTCAACTTACCAAGTTCACATTATAACTAGCTGATCGTTCGATCAAGAGACCACTTGGTATGATTGAAGATGTGCTCATTAAGGTCGGCGAGTTTATCTTTCCTGTAGACTTTATTGTCTTAGAAACTGAGTCGATCTCCAATCTACGGAATCAAATTTCCGTTATCTTGGGTAGACCATTCCTTGCAACATCAAATGCGTTAATTGATTGTAGGAGTGGCCTCATGAAGTTATCGTTTGGGAATATGACTGTGGCATTAAACATATTTAATATGGATGAGCACGCAACGAGCTCTCTCATTGAGGTCAACATGATTCACGGTTTGCATTCTCATTTAACCTCTTGCACTGATGATGAACCCTCATTTGAGCAAATGTTCAAAAATGAGCTCATGTTATTAGAAGAATCGGCACATACTGATTCTATGTATGATGATACTTATGCAAGTGTGTCATCGAATTATGAACAAACTTTTGAGAATTTGTTTGTAGAGGAACTCGCATTACTTCGTGAGTTAGAAAAGCCACCACCACATTCACTTGATCCTATAGCACTCTTCTCACCTCATGATATTTTTACATGTATGCTTGTTACTAACGATAATTAGCAGGTTTATAATAAAGAATTCTTTAACCCAATTGTTAATACTTACATGTGGACAAAGAAAAAGTGAGGACGGCATAAGAAGCAGACAGGTAATCTCGTGACTTGTAGGAGGTTGATGAGATATAATAATGCACCCACTTCACGTTTAAAACGCACACACTATGAAAATGGGAAGCGATTGAGAGGTCGTAACCGCTCTCTATGCATTAATAGGGTGATGATATTGAGATTGTAACTGTTGCGACTCTCATTATTTGTATATTATTTGTATAATAGCTTTCATATTTATTTTACCACACCTGATTTGTGTATGAGGGCATACACAAGTTTAGATGTGGGGGAAGTAGTTTTTAGGAGATTTTATTTTTTAGGATTTTTAGGATTTTATTTTTATTTGTAAGATTTTTTTTTAGATTTTTGGGTTTCTTTGTTTTACACTTTAGGTAGTTTTTAGGGTAACTTAAAAAAAATTTGAAAAAAAAACTTGTTTTCATCAATAGATCAACCTAATTACAGATAAAGGAACAAATTTAGATTTGAAATTGGATAGGAGAGTAGATTGGATGATACACTTTGAATTTTATGAAAAAAGACTAAAATTCGAAAAATAAATATCGCTAACAGTGGTTTTGAGGCAAGTATACATCTACTTTTTTTTCACTTCACAATAGTTTATTAGGTTAAGGATAAAGATAATAACGATTGAGTAAGTCTTCTCTCTCTAAAAAAAAGAAAAAAGTGAATTAAAAAATGGGGTGAGCCTGGTATTAAGATAATAGCCTCGAAAGTAATAAAATAATGGGGTGCGCCTGATATTAAGGCAATAGCCTCAAGAGTTAAAAAATAGTATGATCCAAGTAATCGGGTATTTTGCACCTAAGTAAGCGTGAATATTCGCATGAAAGGCGAAATATTCTAAAAAAAGAAAAAAAAAGAAAAGAGTATGAACCGAGTAATCGGGTACGTTGCGCCTAAGTAAGCGTAAATATTCGCATGAAAGGTGAAATGTTCTTAAAAAAGAAAAAAAATAAAAAAAATGTTATGAGAGAGGAGATGAATCATGAGTTAGAGTTCGAGTCCAAAGCCGAAGTAAACTATCACACGTGCACGTAGATGTATAGGAGCCAATGGATTATCTGTTAGTAGGTATTGAAAGATAGAATTTAAATTTTTGATTAAAATGATAAGTGTATCTTATATGACGCTCGATTTGAAAATTGATAATCTAAATGCGTTTTTGAGTTTGTATATTAGTGAGATTAATTGATGAAAATATTATAAAAAAAAGATTTTTCTTTATTTTGTATAAAATTTTTACTTTTCTTATTTTTTTGGTTATCCTTATTTTTCTTTTCTTTATTCCTTAATCTATTTTCTTCATGAATTTTGTGGGTATATTCACTGCAAACCCTCACGAGACAACACTCGTCCACTAGGATAACCTAGGAGTTTAAAAGCTTGTTGTACGTGCTAAGTGCAATCGCGATTCCTACAAAAGTGAGTTAGGATTTTTATTTTTCTTTTTAGATTTAAGTTTTGCTCGAGGACTAGCAAAATATAGGTGTGGGGGCGTGATAAGTGCCATATATTGCATATTTATAGCCTTCATATTACCTATTTTTGTATATAAATAATACTACTCGGGTATTGTTAGTGTATTTTTCAGGAATTTTATTCGTACAAGGAGATGTCATAAAATCAGAGTTGGAGTCGGAAATCAGAGTCCGAAAAGTTTCTAAAGTGAGCAAAACTACGAGACTACGATGTTGCAGAGACTCAAAGTCAAATACAGTCAAGAAAATTAAACGTACAAGACAAGACGTTCACGAGGAAAAAGTTTCAAGATTTTTTGACTTTAATGAGCCGCTATTTAGAGGTTTTCCCCGCTAATTGGCGGTCCATTGTGGGCCCCAATAGCTGAGTTTTCTCGCACGGCTTCGTTGTAATTTAGTGGTCTTGTGGTTCGGCTAGAATTAGGGTTTGATTTCCGAAGCCTATATATTGGCCGTATCTTTGTATTCAAAGAGAATCCTGAAGTTTTGTACTCGTTTTTAATTTAATAAAATTAGGGTTTTGCTGAAGGGATAACGGCCACAATACTGTGCTCCAGAGGTAAGCCATTGCTTTTAGTTATTTATTTGCTTTCTAGATAGAATTAATTGCTTTCTAGTTTAGGTTTTATTGCTTTCTAGATTAAATTTATTTGCTTTCATGAATAAAGATTTGATTTTGCTTATTAGGAATATGAGTAGCTAATTTTCTTTAGCCCTAGGATATACATGAAATTAGTTTAATAAATCTAACATGGATTTATCTCATATTCTTCCTAGAAAGAAATAAAATTATGATTTTTCTATAAATAAATAAAAAATGGAGTTCACAAATCATAATTCTTTGATAGATTATGCTTAATTAATATTTTGATAATCTATGCTTAGATGAAGATTTGGAATTCTTATTCTTTGTTTGTTTTTAGAATTATAAATAGAGATTTTCCTATAAATAAACTGACTTGAATAAACTTGCAAATATGATTTCTTTGATAGGTTATACTTGAATTAGATTTCTTGATAGCCTATGCTTAAATTAGAATTTGAAGTTTATTTCTTTTCTTTTGTTTATGAGATTTTCTACTTGATATGATTTGTTTTTAAGAAAAGTGTTTTCTTTGATGGTCTATACTTGCACATCACTTGATAGGTCATACTTAGGAGCACTCGATTAAAATCAAATTAAAAAGATTACCTTTTTAATATGTTACTTAACCGTGCATAATTAAAAAGTTAGGAAGAAAGAGATAATTCATTGTTAGGGTATTATTCTAATGGATTCGAGATCCTAGGCTAACCTCTATAACTTAACTAATCTTCTCTCGATCTAAAATCTCATAGTTAGTCCGTTAGACTAAGAAAAAAATAAGAAATCGCAAAACACCTTAGATCCCTGTGGGACGACCTGTACAGCGCTACACCGACACTGTGCGCTTGTAGTAATTTATCACATCAGTATCCATATTAAAGTTTCGAAGAGCTAGAGATATGAGTTTAACATGGTTAATTAAAGGCAATATTCGAAAATCTAGTTTCATTACAGCACTCAGTACGACGAGTAAATAGTGAGTACTTGGAAAACTCAAGGAATACTTCGATTACTCATTCAGAATTTGAATTACAAATATTTTAATATGTATACACTCAAATCAAAATAACGTACATAATGAAATAAGTTTTGTACCAATATTACCAATATTATCTAGTTGCTAACTAAATTAGCATGTTTTTATTTAGCAGTCAAATTTAATTTAAGACCAGTGAATTAACAGAAGTCATAATTAGAAATCTAAATTTATTCCCACTTGGATAGCTTTAAAGGTTGCGCAAGCAAAGCCAATTAATGGAAGCTAACAAAAGCATGAATAGCTTAAAGAAGATGAAATCAATGAAAAAAGGAAACTAATTAAAAGAAACTCCTATTAACATGTCACTAAACAATCCACGAAACACAATCCAACTTTTAAGCATACTCATTTGGATTTCACCCACTTAAATGCAAAAACATTTCAAAAATTAAACTTTCAAGCATGAACCCAAAAAGGAATAACCTTCAATTTTCAGAACAAAAACCAAAACCACTTGACTTCCCCCACTTTCAATAAATAAGCCCAACCTAATGATGTCGTTGAACAACCCTATCAAACAAAATCCCATCCTCTTTTAGAAATAATAAAATTCAAATTTTAGAAGACCCATCTGGAATTTTCAAGTTAATAATAAGTAAAACCAATCTCAAATTCTTCACACCGTCAGTGGCTTCTACTCTTTATTGGGTGCAGGAGTCCCAATGATCACTTCTAGAGGGTGCAAGGAGTCTGAGTACTGATGATCGCCTTGAGAGATTAACTTGTACTGCTACGAAATTAGTGAAGAGAGATTGGGGCTTGATTATACTCAATAAAGCCCAATTTCTCTCGACAAGGATATAGATAGCAGCATGTCGAATTATGTTCAGGCTGATGGTTTTTGACTAAAAAGAAACTTTTGATCCAATAACAGTAGGTCGGATCAAAAACTAGCTCCAAAACTTAGAACTCAACCACGTATTCAGCCTGTCCAAGTTCTGAGTTTCAGCATCTCTACTAGCCGAGTTCGAGTACTTTGTTTTGTTCAGTGGGCTTTAACACTGATTAAGTTATTCAAAAAATATGAATACAAGGAAAATGCCCAATTAATGAAGGATTTGAACTTTGTTGCATGTACATAAGAAAAAAGGTGATATACGAACTACAAAATTGCTCAAACTATCATAGAACTAAACCAATGAGCCATACAAAGAAATTTCTGGAAACAATCACTAAGAGAAGGCTAAAAAATGAAATATTTGTATTAGATAATCAATTTGGTTTTATATTGGAAAGGTCTATTATGGAAGCTATTTATTTACTAAGAAGGCTGATGGAAGATCAAAGGGAGACTAAAATAGATTTAAATAAATTTACAAAAAGCTTATGAGTGTTCCTAGCGATGCAATGTGGTGGCTTTTAAAAAATAAGTGTAACAAATATATTTATATGATCAAGGATATGCATGATGAGTACTCGGTTGAGAACTGGGAGGTAAAATGGTACATTTTTCCATCCCCACATGTCTACACCAACGATCAGTTGTAAGCCCTTATCTTTTTACTTAAATCATGGATGAGCTTACTAGACATATGCAGGAAAAAGTATCATAGTAGATGTTGTTTCTTGACAACCTTGAAATATTGTATTAGTGGATGAGACTACGAAAGGGATAATATCCAAAATAGAATTATGGAGAGAAGATTTAGAGTAGAGCCTAAAGGATTTACAATTAGCAAAATAAAGGCGGAATAAATGCATTGTAATTTCAGCAAAATTGTTAGAAGGAATGAGTGTATGGTTCAAATTGATGGTCAAGATATACCTCAAATAGACACTTAAGATAGTTGGGATTAATCACTCATAAAGATGAGGAGCTTGACAAAGATGTGATGCATAGGATAAAAGTAAGATGGTTAAGAAGTGATTTTGGAACTCTATGTGATTGCAAAATACCAATAAAGTCGAAGAAAAAATTTTATAAGATGGCTGCAATAACAACAATATTTTATGGTTCAGACTTCAGAATAATAAGCCTTTCCACCTTATAGTCATCAGTTGTAATTGGAATCATATATTTTTCGTTATTATAATTATCATTAACAACTATAGGGAACCTTTTGCTGCAACTCACTGTTAAGGAATATATATATACCAGTAAATAGCCCCGTCATCGCTCAAATTTGCTTTTCTAGATGCCTAATTTGAAAATGTTAATTTTTTTTATGTGTGATTGAAATTAGAATTTTTTTTTTATTTATATATTCAATCTATTATAGTATTGGAAGATTTATTATTTCATAAAACAAAAAATTCTTAACCTACAAAAGAACTAAAGTTCCTCAAATATGCAAAACTAATTCCTCAGCAGTGCTACCTAATTCATCGCATTTAAACGCTAACACTAACAATAGGGTTTTCTCTCACCCCAAAAAAATCAATTTTTGAGCTAGCAAATGAGAAAATAAGATAAAAAGGCTAGGGTTTAGTGCATAACTCTCAAATTTGCTTTTCTAGATTCTTAATGTGAAATATTAATTTTTCTGTGGGATTGAAATTTGATTATTTGACATATTTAAATCTTTTGTAATCCTGGAAGTACTATTATTTGTAAACTAGAAAATTGCTTGAACTAAAACTTAATCAAAATTCCTTCATTCCAGAGGACAAAAATTCTGCAAATACGGGAAAGTCCAGAACTCCTAAGGAATTCTGCCTATGTCAACGCATTTAAACCGTAACACTAACATTAGGGTTTTCTCCAACCCAAGAAAAAAGCACAATTTTTAAGCTAGCAAAATGAGAAATTAAGAGGAAAAGGCTAGGGTTTAGGGCAGAACGCTACCTTGGGGGGGCCTTTCGTGCAGAGATCCGCTAGGATTCGGTTGAGGGCGTCGGCACTTCCGCCGCTAACTGATGCAGGTGCGCTGTATCGGATCGAAGACACAACGGCCGCCATGACTCCTGAAAAACCCTAACAAGATCTCAAAACCATGACAGCCGCGATCAAGACAGAGGAGAGAGATACCGACGAAGGGGAGAGAAGAAGAAAAAAGAGCGAGAAATCTCAGTGTATTTATCGTAAGATTCGCTGCTGAGCTAGCGAGAGAGAGGAGGGAGAGGCAGAGAGAAAGAAAGAGTCGCTTTTGGGGGAAGTTCCGGAGCACACACTTTTTCCCAGTGAGCCCACTTAAAAGTTTGTTTTTATTTATAATTTTACTATTTAAATCTTAAGATAAAAATGTCCTTATCTTTAACCTCTCTATTCTCTATCGTCTCCTCCACAGACGGAGAGATAAAAAATATGTTCATTTTTCAATACAAGCACCAAATATTGATAAAAAATATACTTGTTTTTTCACCACAAACTCCATTGATTGGCACTAAAAAGTCCGGATTCTGGTAAAAGTGAAAATAGATTTGGATTTTTTTGTGTGCTCACTGAGAAAAAAAAAATTTTAAAGAGATGATGGGCTTACTGAGAAAAGTGGCTCACTATAAAAAAAAAAAAAAAAAAAGGGTGTGCCCCCAAGAAACTCCCATTTGTGGGGAGAGGACGGACACAGAGGAGGTTGATATTTTCACCCCTATATGAAAAAAAAAAATAGATTCTTACCCAGTTCAACCCGGTATGGGTTAATGCTGGTCTTGTGCGGGCCGATTCACTAGGGGGCTGCGAACCGGGTCAATTCTGCTGTAATACCAATCCGCTTAAACGGCAGTTTCCAAAGGAGCACGCCAATTTTCCAAGTGAGCCCACTTCTTAGTGTTTTTTTTTTATCTGGACTCAAAGTCTAGACAGTTATAAAGTGGGCTCATTAGAAAAAATGGTGTGCTCCTTTGGAAACTCCCGCTTAAAGCCGGGAACTTCTAGATGGGTACACCATTTTTCCTAGTGAGCCCACTTAAAAACTTCTATAATATTACAATCTTGCCATCAAATTTTTTGGACCAAATTGCCCTTATCTTCCTTCTTCCTTTTCCTAAGTTCAGTTAACCCACAAAAAAAAAAATTCCTAAAATCCGCAGCGAAGGCGGCGACAGCGGGCAAAAGAGAGAGAAGAAAGATTTGATAGTGTTGAATATAGATAAGAGAAGAGGAAGGAGTAGTTAGGTATTTTGGGTTAGAGATGATTTTTTTGGAAGAGAAGAAAAGAGAGACAGAAAACTCCGGTCCGGACTGCGAGTCCGGACTACGAGTCCGGACAGATATTTCCGGTCCGGACTGGCAGTCCGGACAGGAAATCACTATCCGGACTGCCAGTCAGGACAGGGAGACTCTGTCCGGATTACCAGTCCGGACAGAGAGACCCTGTCCAGGTCTGCAGTCCGGACAGATAAGGGATACATAAGTCTTTTTTCGCCTATTATCCACAAAATTACTGTAGTATATTGGTGAGTATTGTCGCCTATTACGCAGGTGGCTCTGGTTCAATCCTTGGCAATAGCGTTTATTTTAGTTTTTTATCTATTTTTTCAAATAGCGATAAATTTAATCCAGGTCCTTCTTTGATTAGAATTTTATCTATTTTTTCAAATAGTGATAAATTTAATTCAGGTCCTTCTTTGATGACTAATTTTGTCGTTACCCTTTTCACGTACAAAACAAACTTTTTTACTTTATAAACAAATTTTCCCTTTCCTTTTTTTTGTACCTTTCTAAAATCCGTGTTACTTCCATTAACAATAAGGAAAATAGAATTAAATACTTGCAATCCATTACAGAAAACAAAAAAAAAACACAAAGTTTAGTTTATTCTATGCAACAAACACAAAAAAATTGATTCATCTCTCAAATTTATACACAAAGTTTAGTTCTTTTCAATTACAGATTTCATCAATAACACATAAATATGAAATTCAAACAACAATGTGAATTTACACAATGATAATTATGAACAAATCAGCCCATAATTAGAAATAACATTACATAAAAAATATATACAAAGTTTGGTAGAGATAGGCCATGGCTTTCTCTATATTCTGAAGTTGTGCTCTATCTTCTTCTATGTGCATGTGAACTTGATAGCTGCATTGATATACTTCTGACCATACTGGGATTAGTTGGTGTGCTTCTGGGTGCATGGGGTATGGTTGGAAAGACAGTTATTTCAACCACTCCGACATTTATTATGCCAACACAAAATAAAATTCATATCAATACATACATTATGTTCCACAATTAAGCCACTAACACAATAATCACACTAGACAAACTGGATTGCAAATTGACATACACATGTAAACACGACAGTGATTGATCCTCTATAACTAATTGTTTTATTTGAATATTATAACCATGTTTGCATTTCAGATTATGGTAATACCATTTATCATGTATATTTTCTTCAAAACCTTACTAATTGGCGGAAAATATTATATAACTTGTAAAGGTACAGATATAATGATAAACAAAAATTTTCTTCATAGTTTCCTTCTTAACATTGTCTCAAAAATTAAATCTCACAGATATAGTGATAAACAAATAAAACGAGCAAAAAACAAATGGGGAAAGGGATTGGCTCTTTTGCGATTTGAATCGGAATTTAACACTACACATATTTTTTGTTGAACCCCTTCACCCAGATGAGATGAAATTCTGAAGAACAGATTGTTGTTGCTATTATTTTATACTATGATGCTTAAAACAATTCAAGTTTAAAACTTAGGAAGGAAAGAAACTTAAATTGTGAAACCTCATATGTCGACACAACTTTTTTTTGCATGTCATTGTTACTTCATATGTACTTCTTTTAAAATTTGCAATGTATCAATATGTCACGGCCATACTCATGCTACTAATCTCATCTTTAAACTAATCAATTGTTTTCAATGGCTTATCATATTCTCTTCTTAAAACACTATACTATCAGGAGAAAAGAGGATGATGACGATCATAGTAATCATAATCTTAACAACAACAACAACAGCAACATTATCATCAACAACAACAACAACAGTAATCATAATCATAATCATAATCATAAAAGCTTACCTAAAATGGAACTAATATATAATCTATTCAATGCAAATTGATAATGTATCTCTAAATATCTCATCAATTCTGATTTTAGAAATAAAATTACTCCTTCCCCTCATTCAATTTTCTCCATCAAATTTGAAAGAGGTGAATAAAAGCTTTCATTTCTTTCTTCATTCACATCATTGCAACTAAAATTACACCTAGATTCCATTACAATCAAACAGCTAAAATGAAAAGTTTTGAACTTTTCAAGGTTGCAACAAAAAAATAAAAAAAATAATTTTTTCTTAATAATTATAATCTAAATATTAAAAAAAATGCTACAACCAAATTTAATATCTCCTCCCCTCTTCCTCCTCTCAAACCCAACAAAATCACCAAACTCTAATATTGAAGAGTTGTTTGATCCAAAAATAAAAAATCTAAATTTAAAAAAAAATAATTACTAGATTAGGAAATATCACTTAGCAATGGCGGGAAGGCGGCGGCGGCGACGTCCCAACGACGACGGCGGCGTCCGTCCTAACGGCGACGGCTACGGCCCCGCCTCTAGGAACGGGAGAAAGAGAGATTTGGAAGGAGAATGAGGTAGAGAAGGGAAAAGAGAGGATTAGGGAAAGTGGGAGGGGAAATGAAGTTATGGTTAGGGTGTCTTTTTGGGTTTAGGGGGTTAGAAAGGAAACGGGAGAAGAGAGGGAGAGGAGGATGATAAATATGGTGAAGGGTAATTTTGAAATTTTTAGTTTGCTCACTAGGAAAATCCTCTATTTAGAAAATTCTATGTGGGCTCACTGGGAAATCTGGGCTCACTAGGAAAAATGGTGTGCTCATTTGGAAACTCCCCTTAAAGCCTGAATTATCGAATTGGAATCCAAACCCATTAGCTGAATTTGGTTTGAGGGAAAATGAAGTAAAAGAAAAGAAAGTAAAAACTAAAATGTTCTATATAGTTTGGTTTGAGCAAAAAATTAAACAGAAAAGAAATATTTTCTTACTAATCAAACAAACATTAGAAAAAATCCAATTTCCATCTTATTTTCTCTTTCTTTTTCTTTCTACCATTTCTTTCAAACCAAATATAGCCCAAGAGACTTAGGATTCGCTTAATTGATGAGTTGTCAAGTTGGGACTTGGATTTTATGCTTTGGTAAATATCACAAAATTTTTAGGGAAGATGGAGTAATAAATACAAAATTGGATTCTTTTCAAGCCTGTAGAGTATGGTGACCATCCAAAATATATTCCAACTATTCATTAAAGTGGACAAGGGTTAAAATCTTTCCCAAAGTAATGCACATCACATCCTCATAAATTGCTATGATATCTACTTTACACTAATATATATATATATATATATATATATATATATATATATATATATATATATATATATATATATATATATATATATATATGAGAAAACGGGAAATACACCGGCGGTGAAGGAAATTTCCTTCACCGCCGCTTAGATGGCCCAATAAAATTATTACACATGGTGTCATTTAAGAGAATTCATTTATTTGTTATCTTGAATGATGCCCCATGTTATAATTTTATTGGGCCACATAAGCGGCGGTGAAGGAACTCCCTTCACCGCCGGTGTATTTCCTGTTTCCTCTCTCTCTCTCTCTATATATATATATATATATAGAGGAAACGGGAAATACACCGGCGTTGAAGGGAGTTCCTTCACTGCCGCTTAGGTGGCCCAATAAAATTATAACACGGGGCATCATTCAAGATAACAAATAAATGAATTCTCTTAAATGACACCACGTGTAATAATTGTATTGGGCCACCTAAGCGGCGGTGAAGGAAACTTCCTTCACCGTCGGAGTATTTCCCGTTTTCTCATATATATATATATATATATATATATATATATATATATATATATATATATATATATATATATATATATATATATATATATATTATGTAATGACACTTGTGTACAAATTAGGATCTAAATAAAGATAATTTTAGTTACTGTCAATAAAAGTTTTTGATGTTTTTTGCGAAATTTAGGAAAGTCATAAAGTGAGTATTGTGAATTACTTAACTTGAATGGAGGACCTAAAATATTAAGACTTTGTTTTTTTAGTCAAATTTATACAAACATTTTTTGCAACTTTACCCAAATTAAATTCTCATCAGAAATCGAACTCAAAAACTCTCATAAATAAGAGAAGGATAATGTCACTCGAGGCAAATCTTATTAGCTATTAAGGCCTAGTCAAGATACAAGATTTGCAGAATCCATGATTTCATTTAAGCAAAAATAAAATTATTGGTTCATGTACAAATCCAGTCTTAAAGGTTGGACTTTGACTAATTCTATTTTGGCACAAAAAATATATATGGGAGTAATCCGAACTTTCGGTTTTGTAAAAAATTATTTTAAGCATTTTCAAACTTTGGTTATCTAAAATGATGGATGACTTAAACATGTTACATAAAGTACATAGTTTTTATGCTTTAATTTTCAAAAATCGCCATAGTAAATATAACATGAACCATACTATGGAACAGTGGCAAAAGTCTTGATTATAGAGGTGTAAATTGATTCAAACTACCCAAATTTGTGAATTTTGTTCTCTAGAATGGAAGAAATAAAAATATTGGGTAGATAAAACTGGTGGGTGCATTTAGAATAACCCTTAATTGTGAGTTGAGAGCCCTAGTATTTCTTTCCAATTTTTTAGACTTACGATTCAGTTTGTACTTATTTCTGTCTTTTAATTGGGATCTACTTGTTGATAATGATTTTGATGCTTATACAAATAAATTGTTTTCTTCATTACATTTATTATAATAATCATTATATATATAGAGAGAGAACAAGAAATTCACCGACGGTAAAGAGAGTTCCTTCACCGTCGCTTAGTTGGCCCAATAAAATTATTACACATGGCGCTACTTAAACTAACAAAAAAAGAACTCTCTTAATCACCCTATGAGTGGCGCCACGTGTAATAATTTTATTAGACCACCTAAGCGGCGGTGAAGGAACTCTTTTCACCGTCGGTGAATTTCCCGTTTTCTCATATATATATATATATATATATATATATATATATATATATATATATATATATATATATATATATATATATATATATATATATGATTTCTGTAGGTGAGCAGCCAGCTCAGGAAAAGTTACGTGAGCTAGCGGCAAAACTGTAATGATCCAATGATTTTTCTTCAATTTTTTTAACAATCACTATCTCTACCTCTTTAACTTATTTTGTATTAAATTTCATAAATTTTGGATTTTATTTACCCTTTCATCAGGTGCATACAAGATATTTTATTTATTGAAAACCGTTAATTTTATGTTAGCTTGATGGAGGACCAAATCAAAACTAAAACCCAAGAAGTTGGGTATGAGTGAACCCTAGGGAGTCGAGATCATAATCCAAAAGAATTTTTTTTTAAAAAATTAGTGGAGATTGTGATAATGACTTGCGTGAGCTGTCAGCTCATTTCAATTTTTCTCATATATATATATATATATATATATATATATATATATATATATATATATATATATAGTGTGTGTGTGGATGTGGTTGTATTATTTGTATAATTTACTTGTGTATGAGATTTGGGATTCTAAAAACATTGTCAAATGCTAACTATATCTCGAGATGCAGGGGTTACACTATATGTCAAATAGTATTTGTGTGTTCTAATATTTTTGAAAAAAATTATTATGTATGTTCTTTCAAAGAAAAATAACAAATTGGATATTTTCTATATAATTATATCCGACAAAGAAATAATAAACGAATTTGGTTCGTACTCTTGGCCACCAAAACATAAAACAAATATCTTCTTATGCTCTCTTAATTAGAATAAAAACTAGATTTCCCATCGTCATAAATCTTACACCTGTGGTATATTATGAATTTTCTATTGATATTACCTTTTTCTCCTTATTTGTTTATTGTTGAGGTTTTTACTATAAATTTGTAAGTATATATTTTATATTTTAATCTCACAAATGTAAACTGTTACTTCCATCATAGTTGATGATAAGAAGGATTATAGCACATAAGAATCTTTGGTCAAACAAGAAAAATCATTATTTAAAAATTAGAGTTATATTAATGATTAAATTTTGTAGTAGAAAATTTGTGAGAAAATTCCTAAACCTAAACAGTAGAGTTTTGAAACAGTTAAGAGCCTCTTAAATATTATTTTTTAATCATCAATTAGCTCACCCTCAATTCCAGTTGATCCTGTTGTCAAGTCTATTATAGTCTTAAAAATCTATAAATAATATTTGCAATATTACTTCATAAAAATCAAGGAATTTAAACTTGATAGCGCATTAAAATGCAACGAAAAAAAAGAAATAAGAAATCTACTTCAATAGCTATAAGCCATCTGTAAAATCAAAGATAATCAATCAATAGTATAAGGGATTTACGAACTAGTCGCACAAACAAACTTCAAAGAAATATTTTTGAATAGGATTGAAGCACAAACCATCTTTAAACCATTTAATGCTAGATATTACACTTAGTTATTTGGTTTTGAAAGGTCTAATTTCTCTCTAACTTGTAAGGTTTCTATGATATTTCCATGGCAAGAGAAATATCATTATTCTATTATTTTCATTTTTTATGTCTTTTATATTGCAACGGAACTACTTTACCTTTTTATGTCTTTATATATTTTTTTTATTAGAGAATTTCAATGCTTTCATTTGATCATATTATACCAATCTTAAAAACAAATACTTAACAAGCCTTTGATGATTTCCTAAAATTATGTCTTTTAAAAATATTGGTAAAATATAAATTTTTTTAATAAAATAATTAAAACTATTATAGTTATTGTATAATATTCCTTCCGAAAATAAAATGTTAATTAAATAATCAATAAGGCTGTGTTTGGATTGAGGGAAAATGAAGGAAAAGAAAAGAAAAGGAAAGAGAATGTTACTTTCCAATGTTTGGTTAGAGAGAATAAAAGGGAAAGAAAGTGAGAGAAAATATATTAAGTTTTTTTTTATTTTTATTTTCTTCCTCAAATCCAAGAGAAAATGAAAGAAAAGGAAAGTTGAGAGAAAAAGGAAAAAGGGAGAGAAATTTTTGAGTAAATTTTTTTATAATTTTAGTTCCAAGATATTTTTAATTTTTATAAAGTTTGAACCATTTGGTTATTATATGCTTAATCATTTAAAAATTAAAAATTATATCAATAATATGTAAATTAATATTAAAATTCTCTATAGTTTAATTAGAATTATATTTTCCTTTTAATTTTCTATTGAGCAACCAAACATAAGAAACTACTTTTTTCTAAAATTTTCTTTCGATTTTCTTCTTTATTTTCTTTCTAACCAAACATAAAAAAGAAAACCAATTTCCATATCATTTTCTTTCCTTTTCTCTTTACCTTTCCTTTTCTTTTCTTTTCCTTCATTTTCCCTCAATCCAAACACAGCAGTTACTTCCTAAAAAAGAATCTTAGTTTTTTAAAATAAAAAATATGAATTGTTGGAATTTGTATAGAGTTTATATATAATAATAGTATAATTGCAGGTAAAGAAATTTAGATAGATTTTATCGGTTTCAATATATACGAGAAGTTACAAGAAATACACATCTTGTACGATAAGCCAATGTAAATACGTTAGCAGCATACAAATTCCGACCTATCAGTAACCTCTAACATATGAGTTTTGAGAGAGTCCGACATAAATTGTAAGCTAGGAATGCGTGCCAATAAGGATTCAAATAGTTGAGCAAATATTGAGAGGGCTTTAATTTTGTTTAGAAAAATTAATTTTTTTTCTTATATTTTTTCCTCAATATCCTCCTCTTTTTTCTTAGGACCAAGGGTTATTTTATTCCTCTCTTTTATGCCAGTATTACAATACCATTCAGTAAACCAATTGCAGTAGAATAATGAATAATTAATAATTACTTGAAATTGTAATGTTTTTCTAAATTGAAATTACCAACATAACCATTTTTTTAATCTTTTGTTGCTCCAATATTAAGACATATAGTGAAGGGAGTACAACTATGCATGAAGACATATGCCATAATAGAAAAGGAGAGAGAATCCTTAACTAGATAAAAACAACACATATTGTGGGGCTGAGAGTTTCTTGGAAAGAAACTTCTGTTTTCTAATTTTTAGTATTTGCTTTTGGATTTTTTTTATTATTAAATGAAATTAAAGAACATTGTGTTAATTTTTTTTTAATCCAAACTATAGGGAGAATTGAAACTCGAAGTTAAAATTCCACATTTTTTTGTGAAACAGAACTTTTTCTTGAAATAATACCTGTCAAATTAGAGATTTTTTAAGAATAAGGTTTTAATCTGATTGATTATCAAAATTGATTATCAAAATTAAATTACTTGACATCATCGAGACATATTCATATCCTGTTTAAGATCAAGTTCTTAATAATTTATTATTATATTTTTTTTATTTAGAAAATAAAATAATTTAACATGAATAGAAGAAAATATAAAGGGGAAATATTAATAAACAAAAGCCAAAAAATTCCGCAGCAGTAATTTGGATTTAACTCCACACAACCTCATTTCACGTAATCATGTCACAGGTTGCACTTGTAAGGAGTAGTAATTCTAAAATAACAAAATTAGGAAAAATGAAGTATTAAATTGCAAATAATCCTGTTCTCGCAGATTACTGCAAATTACTTACCAACCTGCAAAATGGGGAATTTCTAGATGGGCACAGTATTTTTCCTAGTGAGCCCACTTAAACTTTCACTTTATTTACCACTTTGCCAACAAAATTTTTGGTCAAAACTGTCTCTCCTTCATCCTCTCATCTACTTCTTCCTTTCTCGCGCGAATGGCAGAGAGAAGGCAGGGAAAAATCAGATTTTTTAGAACTAAAACCCCATTCCTCTTTAAAACCTACTCCTTTTAGTAAATAATCACAAAAATTAAAGTCTAGATTTAGCTTAAATCGATTCTTTCATCATCAAGCCATAAAAAAGAACAAATTTTTCTATTTTGTGGGTCAATGGGAAGAAAATGGAGATGTGCAACTTAGCAATTGTTCCATTCGACGCTCAAAGGTTTTTGGAGATATGAATCCATCATTCTCTTTTAATTTCAATATTTTTAATTTTTAAAAAGTATATTTAATTAGCATAGAGACGTGCGACTGCTAGTCCGGATCAAGGAACCAAGTCTCTGGCTCCTTGGTCCGGGCTGTGCAGCTCGGACCAGTGCCCACTGTCCGAGCTAACAGTCCCGGACAATGAGCACTGGTCCGAATTGTGCAACTCGGACTAAGGAGCCGGGTTTCTGGTGTGTTACACATAATTAATCTTGTCATGTATGGTGAACTGAAAGAAAGTCATATCAATTTGTTTTGTGAGTTTTATATGTGATCAAGTATTCGAAGAAATTGCCTTCAAGGTGACATAAATGAAAAATGTGTTTTCAAAAAGAGAAGATATTATGTGAGAAAGGAACGTGTTTGGACATGTCCACCAGATGAAATCCCTTGTTTGGAATATTTTTTAATGATGGGCTTATGGGTGAATGATTTCAGGTTTCCGGTTTCTAGCTCCTTAGTCCGGACTGCACAGTCCGGATCAGAGCCCACTGTCCGGGCTAACAATCCCGGACAGTGGGCTCTGGTCCGGGCTGTGCAGCCCAGACCAAAGAACCAGAGACCTGGTTCCTTGATACGGGCTAGCAGTCCTGGATACCCTCAAGTTGATCCGGTTCTGTTAGCCCAGATCAATAACACAGACCAGTACACTCTATATTGATACTCCCGGTACAATATGGAATATAATATCTTTATGGAACACAAAGGATAAATCATAAAACCTAAATAAACATAAATTATTAACCGTATTATAGAGCCTGGATTTGGTTTCCAAAACAAAGAACAACGACAAACTGAATTCAACATTTCAACAATTCATTCATCGCTTTAAAGATATAGTTAAATAGTGATATCAAAAACTACAACTTAATTTCCATACTAACAACTTCATTTCCATGATTTGCTCTATGTTAGAGATGATAACATAAAGTCAATATCTATTACAGCATAACTTCATATCCATGTTGTCAAAAACAAACATTTTAAGCTACAATTTTGTACTTCGAAAAAAACCCTTTGAATTCTAGCATTTTCGTTACTTCTGAGCAGATTGATTCCTAGTAGGTTGCTTCCTAGTGGGCTGACGGCATCTTGCAGAGCTGGGGCCTTCAGCGGGGTCTGCAATATGGATTGTAATGTTGTGTCAATATCTGCTTGTGTGCACCCGGTCGGAAATGATTTTATCTTGACGATGACATTATAGAGCAAACTCGGACAGTTTTGTCCCTCTTTCTTACTATACACCCCGTTTTCTTCCTCCTATTCGACATTATTGGTCGAATGCGAAATGGTTGCACCGGATCCATCTGTAAATCACCAAATATTATATTTACACAATAAAATTTTAAATTGGCAACTATCACATATCACCATATGCTAATTATATTTGTCTATCTAAATCCATTAAATATCATAACATAAACACACAATATCTACATTTCAATTTTTTCCTGATTCGAACATCAAAACTTACCAATGTAAACCAGACACAAAAAACTAACAATTAATATTTATATTATAGTTTTTGCACTTCACTATTACAAAATTCAACTATAATTAATCGATAATAACAATAAAATATAAGCTTTTTTACCCAATGAAGTCTTTAATTTTACCATTAAAAAATTAAACAAATATTTCTTTTCCCAATTTATTTACTCCTTAACTAAATATACACTCATCAACACTCATTTTCATTCTTTCCCAAAATCAAAATGCTTAAATTAACACAAAAAATTAGGGTTTCAATTTCTACCTTTTTATCAAACACATTCTTCTTCCTCTCCTCCTTTCAACGCACCCCTTCGATTGGGATGAGGGTATTTGGAGAGACGGCTTGGAAGACGGCGAGATGAGGGTATTTGGATAGAGCGACGGGATCCGATGACGGCGGCCGGGAAACGAGGCCGGCGAGGTCCGGCGATGGCGGCAAGAGCGCTTGGGAGAGGGCGGTGAGAATGGATCAACTTTTGGAGAGATGGTTTGGGAGAGGGAGAGAGATGGATTCTTTCTTAAGAACGTGTGGGAGGAAGTAGGAGATGAGAAAGAGGAGATAATGATAATTGGGGAATATTGGTGGGCTCACTAGGAAAAACCATTTTTTTTCATAAGATAGGGTATGCTCGCTAGGAAAAGTGGGCTCACTAGGAAAAATCCTGTGCCCATTCAGAAATTCCCGCAAAATGCAAGACTATTCTGAAAGGGAGTTTGGGTTTCCAAAGGAGCACACCACTTTTCCTAGTGAGTCCATCCAATAGTGTAATTTTGATTTGAAGTTTCAATTCGAATTGTCTTGGAGTGGGCTCACTGGGAAAAAATAGTGTGCTCCTTTGAAAGATCAGAGATTACTGCAAATTACCCCAAATGACGTCAAAACTAGTCAGGAAAGACAAGAAGATACTGCCAATTACGCGAACTGAGGGACCAACCTGCAAGCAAAACTAATCTGGAATGGCAGTTTCGTAAGAAGCACACCACTTTCTCAAGTGAGCCCACTGAACAGTTAGTTTTTACTAAGTGGGCTCACTAGGAAAAATGGTGTGCTCCTTTGGATACTCCCTTCTGGAAAGGTCGTAGAAAGGCGTGCAAATACAAAAAATGGCAAAAATCTGCTCAGTCTTCTTCTTCTTCTTCGTTGTTAAGAAAACCCTCGCTGTCCCCAATTAAATAATCGGAATCAAACCGCAAAAACCCTAGGGGGAAAAAAAAATCACAAAACGCAAAAACCCTAGGGGGAAAAAAATCACAAAACTGATCCTCTACAAATTCGTCCATAGGTACTCTCTTGATCCTTCTCCGTCGCGAAATTATCAGAGAATTCTTTTTCTTTTGAGAATTATTATTGATCGATTCATAAAAGTTCATGTTTTTGTGGGTTATTACGGCTTTATGAAGTTGTCACTTATGTTGTTGTTCTAAGTATATTTATATACTAGTCTCGAACTTTTATATGGCATCAATTTCCTTAATTTTTTTTTGAAATTTATATGTTAGGCCTTAGATTAAGGAGAATTAGGTCATCCCATGGTCGAAACTCAGATCAGAATAGACGTTGCATGTGAGATATGTTAATCGCTGAGTTGAAGGGTTTACAAGTGAAACATGAGTTAGTACTTGGTAGGGTTTCGTGTAGTTTCTAATGAGTTTCCATTGGTTGAACTATTTACTGAAGTCGGTGGATTTTGGATTTTATTCTAACTATATGTCCAACAGGGCCTTATCGGGAGAAGTTGGGGCCTAAAGCTAAATTTTGAACAATATCTAATTATTCTAAATATTGTTTTTGCTTGATTCTTCTAGTTTCTTGAGCCGCAAAGTTACTTATTAAAAAGAGAGAGTCTGAAAGAGAGGGGGAAAGGGAGATTAAGAATTTGTGGTTTGAGAATTAGATATATTGAATTTTGAGAATTGAGTTGCAAATTCTGGAGTAGAGTAAAATTGAGTTTTGAGAACTAGCAGGTGGAGAAAAAAATAGGAATTTCGAAGTGGACTGAAAAGGAAAAAATAAATTTGATAATGGTCAGATTGAATTGGAGGCAAATGCAAATGCAAAAAAAAAAAAAAAGAAAAAAGAAAAACTCAAATGTTTCATTAAAATTAAAAACCTAAAAATTAGAAGGCCTGTTGGGCCCATTGGGGCCTTTGTAAAGGACTGGATTTGGAAAAATTAAAGGAAAAAAATAATTTGGGATTTTACTAACAAATGGCCTAAAGCTGATGTTTTAGTGGCCAACAACACAGGCCGGCCCTGGATGTCCAATGACAATCAACCTTGAAAGTTGAAAGTTTGCAACATGTACTCACATTGGTTAGTTTGTAATCTGGCAAAACATATATCTCTATGCATTCAGTGGTTCGTGCTGTATTTGGGATGAAGATGCACAATGTTTATTTGTTCCTTCTCCAAGGATGTATATTCGTAGTGGTTTCTATGGTTGAAACCAAAGGTTGATCTTTACATGTTGGCTTGTTAGATTTACACAGGTCAATGGTCTGATTTGCTACTGTCATGAAATTCATACTTGTTATATCTTTGATAGTAGACCCAATTACATGTGGCGTATGCGGCGTTTGTCCATGTTAATGCTTAACCCTCTGAACATGTACAGGTCTTTTGTGGATTTGGACCAATAGATTGTTTGTACTAGTGTTACCTAATTTAGTCACCCCCTTGAATTGCTATCCAGTCTTTGCGTGTCTGATTGAATTTGATGAAAACTGTGTTGGCCAGGGAATTTAAGCTTACAAGATGCTTCTTATTCACATATACTGGAGGTGGCCTTCAAATCATTCAGCCAGTGTTGTCATGATCTTATGATTCATGATTTTCTCCTTGTGATTTAGAGCATATTAGATCCATTCAAATTAGTTCAAACATTTAGTCGAATCTATTTGGATCTCCATGTTGTAATGTATGGGAACAGGGTTGGATACATATATGGATTTTTGGGAGAGGATGGGTTGTGGATAAGTCAATAGGTAAATATGTGTGCCTGCACATTAATGTTCATATATAACATTTTGTAAGGCTAAACAGTAAGAATGACAATATCTCAGATGTTACAAATTTACTCAAAGTCCAGACTATCTGATCGATAGTATTATAGATTTAAACGCAAAACCAAATGAAATTGGTGAAGTTGTGAAATATGAACAGAGGTTGACATTTTTTTTAAATACATATGTACGCCTGCAGATTAATGTTTATATATAACATTTTGTAATGCAACGACACAAAAAAAGGACAATATCTCAAATGTTATAAATTTACTTCAAAGTCCAGACTATATGATCTATAGTATTATATCCACAAAACCTAATGAAATTGGTGAAGTTGTGAAAGTGAGCATAGACTGACATTTCTTTGGCACCAAACTAATGTGAAAGTCCACATTTTACTATTACTTATATGGAAGATGGAACTTCATTTTTGCACTATATTGACACTATTATCTCTTATGTTTTCCCTTGCCTTTCATGTACAAATTAGGCTAATATTATCTTCTGAGGAAAGAAAAAAAATTATTTTGGAAATATTAAACCTGGTGGATTTTTACCATAAACTTCCATCTGAATCGATATGCAAGCTGAAGGTCAGCTTTTATAGATGGCATGTTTATGCTGGTTATCTTAGCATGGCAATGGGCACATTCCAGTTTCTGAACCTTCATTATTTGTTTCATAAAATGAGTGATCAAGTTTTCATTCTGTGTTTGGGAATATGTTATGATACAATAATAGCTAAAACGTTAAGTATATTGTTCATTACTGAATACTGAATAGTATCTTAATATTCAGAACTTCCTGTTTTTGGATGGTGTATTTACTGGAGAATGCTAAGAGAAAGGACGGTTCAATATAGAGAACCCAAAATAACACGAACCCAAAATAATGCAATTAGTTGAAAATTGAAACCTAACTAGCCATGTTTTGTATGTAAAATGTAATGTTTCCACCTCCTTGAAAGCTGATCTTCATGCATCAGGTTCACATGTGTGTCATATTACCATGTTTTGTATTTCTTCCGTCACGGTAAAAAAGTGGCTCTAGGACATTTAGTTCCCAGAGAGCATATGGAGATAAATTTTGGCTAATCTAAATATTCTGGAATTCGACATATGTATTATTGTCATGCTTTAACGTGATACCTAGGAATGTGACGATACTACGCATAGGCAAGTGGCTGTATGATGATGTTAACGATGTTTCAAGAGCATAGAATGGCAACGGTGGCAATATCTAATCAATGTTACATAATTCTTTCTACTCCCCAACGTGCCACGATCCAGCTCGTGTATACCTATTTGTGGCACATGCACAATCTAATTCACTAAAACTGGACCAGCAAAAGAAAAGAACATAACCAATGCCTAAGTGATTTAGTGACCTTTTTTGATGCATTTAGCTATAGTATTTTGCTTTTTATCCACATGTATATGAATAATACATGTATGCGTATTAAAATGATTTTAAAATTCCTCTCAAGGGTACCATGACTTCAAATACCTATCTGGTTAATATTCCTTCTAGTATGTACTGCTTACTACTTAGAGTTGCTTGTCACGTACCTGTACCCAAGCATACTTGCGAATTTAGTAAAACTGTGTCTAGTGAGCAATGAAGGTCAATTGGAATGGTGTATGTGGTGATGATGTTGGACTGATGATAATAATGGTGGTATCAGATTGGCAACATTGGTGGAGTGGCCAGTTTATCTGGCTAATGATGGCTGTCCTCATTCACTATGGCAAGGGTGGTCAAGGACATGGTGGCATTTGATGGTGTCGGGAGGGGGTCTCAGATGAAGAATGAATGGTGATAGTTGTGGTTAGCGATAGGCTTGCCACTTGTGGTGGAGCATTCATCATCTACTATAGTGGTGCTCAGAAGGGTTAGTGGCAGCTGGTGGGAGTAATCAGAAGGAACATATGTGTCATGAGAAATAATATTTTATGGATTTTGATTGGATGAGAATGGAGGATACCTACCTCTTAGAGGAATCATATCATGATTAAACGAGGAAAAGTGATGTTGATAAGAATCTGACATCTTGAGGAACGTTAGTTTATGCTTATGCCAAATAAGGGAATCTACATAGGAATTCTGTGCAAATTATAGTAATTTGGATATTGCAATGAAAAAATAGTGGTCACACATGAAAGATGATTTTGGTTTGGTAAATCTCTTGAAAATCTTTTGTAGTTTTTATTTAATTTTGAGAATGTGATGTTGACTGAAATCTGACCTTTTCTCAAATATTAAATTAGACATGTACCAAATTATGGGAATCTACAAGGAAGCTTGGGTTCCCATGTGGATTCCAGCGTGCCAAACATAACCATACAATAATTTGCATGTGGAAATTAAGATACTGGTCTCAAGTAAAAGATGAAGTGAATTTGGTAGATTTATTGAATATTTCACTGTTTTTTTAATTTAATTTCGAAATATATTTTTTTAATGTAAAGTTTAATGCCAAATATGTGACACAAATCTATTTAGCATTTTTAGGTTTAAAGGATTGTGCAATGATCATATCATCCATCCCCGTCCCTCAAAAAGTCGATCTCTCACTCAGCTTTGCCCCCATCTCTGCACACTTCATTGTCATTAAGGATGTAAGCGGACCGGAAAACTCAATCCTAGTTTCCGATTCTGGATCCTTAAAATCGTATCTGATATCTTATTAGGTAGAAGTAGAACCACAGAATATGGATAGTATAAATAGATCTGAGTGCTCATTGGATGCGGATTTGATCTTTGTTGATATATGAAATCCTTGGAATCTTGGACCCAAATGAATCCATATTATGGACAGTATCTCATATGATCCTTATTGATATATGAAATCCTTGGAATCTTTTGACCCAAATAGATCCAGATTTGTATAAAATCTCTGATATAATATGATCCTGGGTTCTCAGATATTCTTTGTCCAATTTATATATGGATTTTCTGATCCTTTTAGACAATTACGGTTGTCTATTTTCCCTGTAATTGATATGTGGTTTCTAATTATGCATTATGGTTTGTGCTTTTGCTTCTTAATATCTTCAAATTATTTTTTTACAGCACTTCCTAGTTGACTGGTTTTTCCTGCATTAGTTATTTGTGATAGAATCAAGCTTAATTTATTTGATTATAATCAATGCAATACTTCTAGTTTCTATTTTTGTGGTGATAATTCCGGAGGCGTGGCTCAGGTGGTAAAGAGTTGGGTTGGTTTGTAAGAAGTTGTACCCTCCTAGATTTAAGACATTGTTCAATAAAAGATATTGTACTCATACGCGTCATAATCCTAGCACTGTAGGTGAACGTATAACCTTCTGTACTGTGATCAATTTTGTCCTAGTTGGTTACTAGTTTAAGTGAAGAAGCAAGTTTCACTAACTGATGGGGTTTCTTCTTGTAACTTTTATCATAGTTTATTCTCTCTTTGAAGTTTATTGTCCAGATATTTTCGTTTACCTTTGTCTTAGACAAATTATTACTTTGTGTACATGCCATATATACTTGTTTATCTGGTTGAACCAAATTTGCATGTATGATCAGTGAGTTTTTTAATTGCTTTCACTAAATTTTTGTTTATCAATGGTTCGATGTATAGAGTAATTTTTATGTTATTCTTATTATAGTTATTTTTATTTCATACCCCCACTAATTGGCATTACTGCATACTGAATATGAAGCTTCGAATGTTTTAAGTATGCGATAATGTTGACAATCAACATTAACTAATGCATAGTGTTTTTTTATTTCTTTTGGTAATGAGTATCACCTTTAGTTTGGTCAAAATAGAGAATGTTTTCGTTGATGTAAACTTAACCATGGAGGCTATAATGTGAACAAGTGCGCAGAATTTATATCAACTATTGTAACACCAAAGCTGCATCCATCTTACTGGTATTGTAATTATAGCTGGAACTATTCCATCACTATGTTGGGTCAAAGTTTCTTTTATCTATTTTAGTTTAGAATAGGCGAGGGGGTTGTAATAATTGTTGGAAATTTATGTTCATGTTCCTGTATTTGGAACGTAATTTCTTTAGATCCTCAATTTGGTTGCTTAAACCCTAGAAATGCACATAAAATTAATGTAAGTAGACATATACGATTGAGTAGTAACTGTCATGGAAACAATAGTAAAGGAGACACAACTTGTGCATATTAGGTTGCATCAATTATAGACAGGGAGGAGTCGGCCTCCCCCTCTCTCCACCTCCCCTTCTCTCCCTCTCCCCCTCTCACCCAACAACAAAGTCCTTGTGCTGTGGGGGGAAGAGGGAGTGCAAGGGCCTGTTCCTGCCTCTCCCTCAAGCTCCCTACACATCCAAAATTTAATATTTTATATTTTTTCCTACTTTTTAATTGTTGGTTTTGGTTTTTGTTGCTCAAAAGTGATGCCTTGCTTCTCCTTCCCACTCTAGCCTTTAGATCTGGTCTGGGTCTGGTGTAGGAAAGAAGTTAAGAGGTGTTGCTCGTACGGCTCAGAATTGGACCGTCTTCGATAGTTTTTTTTTCTTCTAGTTTTTTTATTTTGTTGTTCAAAGATTGTGCCTTTCTTTTCCCTTTCCACTCTTGCTTCAGATCTGGTCTGGATTCGGTGTAAGGAAGAACTCTAAGAGATATTTTTGTTCGTACGGCTCGGATTTGGGGTGTCGTTGACTGTTCATGGTCATAGGCGTGACTGAATAGAGCTCTTCCGGATTGTTTGGATCGGTCGGAGTTCCTTCGGGTTGGTCGGAGTCTGCCGAAGTTGGGCGGTGATGCCACTGGAAGATAGAAGAGCGAGTTACAAGCATATCTTTGCCTGTAATCAACTGTGATGTTAGCAGTAATGAAGTATATGGAGAAGATGTGGCATCGAAGGGTGGGATCGCTTGATAATCGCATTACGCTGCCTTGGCTATCCAGAAGTGGTCAAAGAGGAACAACTTTCACACGTCCGTCGTCCATCGGTGCACACGTGACATTCCCAACTAGTGCGAAATTCATTGAGATTTTATCCGATAGTTTTCTAGAGCGAACTGTTGTGACGGATTTGATGTTTCGGTTTGTATTGGTTTGAACAAGCCATCAAGTGGGATTTGGTCTGGTGGCTGACAGGATATTAGAGTGAGTTGGTATCTTCTAAAAGGCATATTGCTAGTTGTTGATCCGATGTTGACAGAAGTTAATGGCTGTGGGGAATAGTTTCTGATGAGTGACGAGATTCAGTCGATTCAAAATTTCAAATTTTGAATTCGAATCCAATGGAATTCGTGCGGTTAGACGAAAACATGGTTTACATCTCGGAGATGTCTGAATGAAATATCAGAGGCCAGACTCCAGTCTCGTGCATTTAGACGTAGGTGATGCAGTTGTTTACGTGATAGTAGCGAGTGTGATGCAGAGAATGATATCCATCGATATGAGCGTTAGCAGGAATAGTCGTGGCGTATAGGGGAGATTGAAAGAGAACGGAATAGGTTCCCATAATGGGTTCTACATTCACCAGACGGATACACTAACAACATGTGATCGAGAATAAGCTTGTTTGTATGTATTCTTTTGTATATACATATGCGAAAGGATTTTGATTTTTTTGTATTTTCTTTGTTATTATCCGGAAAATGTTCTATTAATATCTTTTTAATGGAACGTTAGGGGCTTATGCTTCACAGTTTTATTTCAAAAAAGTATAGGCAGGGAGGCCATATTCCTTGCTTTAGTTATAGACGAACTTACTAGATAATTTCCCAAGATGCACATGGTTCGTTTATATGATATTGATAGAAGTGGCTGGACTAGAAGCAATAACTTCAAGGTAGAAATGCAAGAAGAGATAATTCTAAGGGTACTAACGCGAGAAGAAGCTTTGGAATATTGAATATTTAGCGATTACAGGATTAAAATTGTATTTACCAAATGTAGTTTTTTAATATATGGAAGAATCATATCAAAATTTTGAAGAAACAAGGGTGGAGCCCACATGAATGCCCAAGAAATGCCTTGGAGTAATTCTTTTTGCTTCTTAGGATCAACAGCCAGCTATGTTTCAACTCATGGATCAAAATGATGCAATTTAGAAGCAACATATTTAGACGTTGAGTGCAGCTTGAACTAGGTGGCACGGACATGGTTACTGCTACACAATATGGAGTGATGTGGGCTTGGCGACATGGAGCCTTGAAAAAATAGGACACTACGCAGCGGGAAACACTGTAAAATTTTATATATTTGAGTAAATTATCTAAAATAATTTTAAAATATGAAAAACACATAACAAAACACGATAATTCAAAATATCCCAACATCCAATCTCTTGAGTAATCGTCTGAGGCTTGGTTTCGCTGTTCAAGTGAGCCTGCCGCTTCGGTGACCATGTGCATGGAGTGGCATTGCTGCTGCAGCAGTGCAGGCCCTGAGGATAGAAATGGAAAGGGATGGGGTGGAATTTAGATGCAAAGCCATTGTTCTTTTCTTCAAAACTAGAAAACGAAGTGTCATTTTAGCTCTTGATCCCAAACGATAGTTATCCTTATCTCTGATATGAAGTTTTGTTTTGGTTTTTGGCCGAAATAGAAAGTAGATCCTGACCCAAACTAGTTTTATAGTTGGTCAGCGGCGCGCAGATTTTTGGGTTTTAGTTTGGGTCGGATAGCTTAACTGAATGATCATATCCATTTTCAACCTAAGAGGACAGAACCACTTTCTTCTTCCCTGCCAACTACTGGCACCACAAACAAAAAATTTCGACCAAACTGCCTCTTGCCGTAGCCTGCCTGTGTTGCCGATCGCTTGCATCCTGACCACATGGGTGACAAATCAACCTCTTATATGGTCACTGACGAAGATGAAACAAATTTGGTCGTGTCTGAGGCAGAAAATCCATGTTTGATTCATGCCCAACATGGGAGCGGCAACAGTTTTGCCATGTCCATGCAACCTGTACTTAAATTAAAATGCTGAGATGAATAAGTACCAATATATTAAACAGAGTAATAAGTGTTTTGGAATGTCACTAGATACTTATGTGAGGGCTGGTTTAAAAGAATGACAATATGGCAGTAGGAGCAATACTGCTTAGGGGTAGACATATAGGAATATGGGTTGAGACGAGGAAAAAATAATATCAAAACTGCTAGCCTTTTAATTTGTAGGAGAGATGATGCTTAACAGGAGCAAATGGAGGAAACGGATTCATACAGGCACAGCCAACTTCAAGTGTAGGGATAAAGGCTTTGTTGCCGATATAACAACAACAAAGGATTAATATATGAGAAAACTGGTTGAATCTCAGAGTTTAATAAAGATTTGATTACATATTAAAATCATGCTGGGACTCTAGTATCCAGTTTGAACTGCCATACAACTGCGGTACCGATTCCTGAATCGTGTCCATGCTGAAGTTTGATCCTTTATCCATCAGGTTGAACCTCATCGTAGCTGCTGATGGTGAGCCCTGCTGTATCAGAGCTACTGCTGGTGGAAATTCTTCTACTAAAGCCTGCCGCATAAGAGCTACTACTGGTGGAAATCTTCAACTGAATTTAGTATATTAGTTGTTACATGTAGTCAGGACATATTAGAAATATTTCTTCCCCTAGAGAAACCTAATTTCATTTATTTCAGTATCTTTTTGTGTGATTCTTTCTATTCGGGAGGTGATGGCAGCAATGATTTTGCTAAGTTTATGAAACTCTCGGCATAGCTTGATTAAATAATACTATACTCCATCATATGTCGTGTACATTGGTTTGGTCTGCTTGGTAACCTTTTTCTAATTTTATTTTGCAGCAATGTATGGTAATATGGGTAGCCATCCTGGAGCACAGAGACCACCATTGAATCCCCAACAGAACCCATTCGGCAATGCATTCTCTGGAGCAGGATCTGGGCTCATCCGAAGTGGTTTGGGCGTATATGGAGAGAAATTCTTGGGTTCAAGCTCAGAATTCATGGAAAGCAATGTACATATTAATTCCCTTTTGAACCGTTCATTTAATTTTGTTGATTGCTTCACTTGTACATTTTGCTGAATCGTTTCTAATTTACTTTTGATATCTTATGAAACAGATCAGTAGATATTTCTCCAACCCTCAGTATTATTTTCAAGTAAATGACCATTATGTGAAGAACAAGTTGAAAGTGGTCTTGTGTCCATTCCTGCACAGGGTAACCTGATAACTTCCTCTCTTTGTTTACTTTCCGTATTCTAGCTGACTGGAAAAAAACTGTCTTCCCATTCACTTGTAATCTTGATTCATATAGGGGCATTGGACTAGGATTACCGAACCAGTGGGTGGAAGGCTTTCCTACAAACCCCCAATTTATGATATAAATGCTCCGGATTTATACATACCTCTCATGGCCTTTGGTACCTACGTTATTATTGCAGGATTCTCATATGGGCTTCTCGGAAAGTAAGTGCATAAAATATTTCTCCCTTTGTTTGTAAGAGCTGTTTGTAATTATACTAGTGTCATCTGTGCAGGTTTAGTCCAGAAACTTTGAGCTTGCAGTTCACAAGGGGATTGGTCGGCTGGTTTATTCAGGTTGCGTGGCTAAAGGGAATGTTATACACCTTAGGGGGTGGTGAGGCGCCGCTCCTTGACATTGTGGCCTATGGTGGTTATGCCTTTGCCGGGATCTCCTTGGGCTTATTAGCCAGGCTCTGTTGGAATCACTCGTATTATTTTGTCATGTCTTGGATGTGTATCTGTATGGGGATGTTCTTGGTGAAGACCATGAAGAGGGTGATCTTTACGGAGATGAGGAGCTATGAGAAGCATCCGACCAGGCAGAACTACCTGCTGCTCTTCATGGGGATTGTGCAGTTTCCCTTGTTCTTCTATCTCGGAAATCTGGGTGTATAACTGACACCGTGCGAAAACAATCCTGTTTTTTTTTTTTTTTTTTTGGGAAAATATGTAATATTATATAAATAAACTTTCTATTGTCTTTTGAGGACGTTTTAGCTTACTAAGTGTGTACGGTGCCTGCGAGATGTTTGCAAGGAAGAAAATCAAGCATATGGATTGTTTTTTGAGAGTAAAGGATGATCAAAGAGATTCAGCAGATGGCACCGGCGGAGTGCTGGATCATTATGTTCGCAACTATATTAAGGGTGCACCGGCTATATTCAACCAGGACCTTGGAGGGTCAAGACACCATGTTATCTAATGGCGGCAGGTGCTCGAAGCTCGTTGAGGTTGTCTAAGTTCAGCTCTCTTCAGGCATTAGACCTTTATTTTCATGTTTCTTAGATCTCTCGAAGGCCACATTTTGATAATTTGAGTGTGCTTGTGTGTTTCACTCATACATGTATATATTTTCTGTGTGTGGATAATACACTTTTTTATTGTATTTTATTGTATTCAAGTAATTAGCAGATGTACTGGTTGTAAGCTCAAGTCTCGATATGTGTCGGGAAATAATTTATGCCATTGTGCTTACCAACTATCTAGAGCATGCTCGCCACTATTTAGAGCATATGCTCGTCCCCTGTACACTCCGTTTTGAGAGCAGCAAACAAATGGGGCGTTACATCATGTTTAGTTTCCCAAAAGATAAACAACATCAATATTTTGCAACCAACAAAGATCTTTAATTCCAATTCCAATTGTTTTTTAATGGTCGCACAGACTCTAACATAATGTGAAAATAATCATTAAAACTCAATTACAGAGTTTTTGTTTTTTAATGGTCGCCCAGATCTCTAACATAACGTGAAAATAATCATTAAAACTCAATTACAAAGTTTTTGCTTTGCTCCTTTGCAATGCAATAATCTCGCTAGATGAATCAAAAGAAAAATTGATGTTTACTACATTATATCAAAAAGTATGGTAACTCAAGTTGATCCAAGAACAAAAGACTCACCTCTAGGGATGAACACGACCGCCGACTCTGGCGGCTTCGTTCGACTCCGACATAAATCGGTTGGAGTTCGGTCGGAAAAATTTTTCACCGGTGGTCAGAGTCTTCTATCATCGGATCCGATCGAAGAATTCCAATTTCCGACCGATTAACCAACTGAACGTCCAAAGACGAACTCCACCATCGACTCCGCCCGACTCCGACCGAAATCGGTTGGATTTCGGTCGGAAATTTTTTCCAACGATAGTCGAAACCCTACTCTCGAATCCGATCGGAAAAATATGATCTCCGAATGAACATCCCTACCCACCTCTTGATACACCAATTCTGACCTCTCCATGCTTTTGACACCTATCCTTTGAATTGCCTTTTCCAAAGCTATAATATTATCATTTCCCATGAGTCTTCTCCTTATTCTTACCAAATTTGGCACCCCATACTTCGTTTTACCTTTTAAAATGCAAAATAATTTCGCTCAATTCTCATCATAATTTTGGAGTTTTTTGCAGTGGAAAAAACTTTCAACATGATATCAGAGCAACTCAGATTTAAATTCTGTCGGACGTACATTTAATTGCGGGTTTTAAAAAAATAATTTCTCTCAACCCTAAGCATAATTTCAGGTTCAAATCCTGGAGTTTTGATGCAGCAGAAGGGACTGTGAACATAATATCAATGAATTCTTTAAGAAGAGTATATCTGAATAATAGTTTCTACATACTTGGTATCATTTTAGAAAATATATCCACTATAACTATATCTCCGAAACCCTTCATTAGCTTTTTCAATACACTTGATCTCCAACAATAAACTTGTATATTTCGCATTTTAATCCAAACTTTCTGTTATGAGTTCATATGTGAGTATAGTCTTAATCGGATAGAACAAGAAATATTTATGGATTTAAATAAAAAGTTAGGGTCTCTACATCTTAGCTTAAACTTTTGGATAGTATTAGTTTTCGGCTTTATACTTAAAGCCTATCATACCCCCCATGGACCCAATGTTTCACCCCAACACCTTCCTATACTCTTTTCTAAGAGAGATCCTTCCATGTAAGACTATTGTTTTACTATGATTTTATCGAAATCAATCTCCACCATACCTTGTGCCACCTAAGCCTGACTAACGGGCCGGGCGGCCCGTTGGGCACGCCCGGCCCGGCACGTGCTGGGCACGTGCCCGGCACGGCATGGCACGGCAGAGCCGTGCCGAGGCCGGGCGTGCCGGCGGCACGCCTAGGCATGGCGTGCCGGGCCGTGCCTGGCACGTGCCACGCACGGGCCGGCACGCCGAAATTTTTTTTTTTTTTTTTTTTTAAATATGACCGTTGGGGTGTTTGGGGGGGTTTGCATTTTTTTTTTTGCAAATAACCCCCCAACGGCTATTTTTATAGCCGTTGGGGGTTTTCTTGCAAAAAAAATTTGCAGATTTCTCCCCCAACGGTCAAAATAGCCGTTGGGGGGGTTTGTAAATTTTTTTTACAAATTAAACCTTTTCTTCATCTATAAATACCTCAATATCTCTTCTATTACCATTCATCATTCTTATACACTAAATTCATTCTAAAAAATCTCCTAAAATCTTTATTTCTCAAGAAGTCTCAAGCAAAAGAAGTAGCAAGTTTCAATCAAGTGATTAAGAAGTCTCAAGCAAGCAAGTCTCCCAAACAAGATCCAAGCAAGTTTTCTCATTGAAGCAAGCTTTTTTTCACTATTTCGGTTTCCAGCTTCATCTCTCTAACTAGGTATTTATAATTTAAAGTTTTTTTGAGAATTTTAATTAGTTATTTTTGGGATTTTATTAAAATAGATCCACACTCATCTAGCGCTTCTTGCTCTCAAGCCACGGGTTTTTTTACTCCCTTTTTAACTGATGAAGAATATTAAAATCTATGTCAACCCTTAGAATAACCTCCTCAAGTACCATTTTTTGTATCTCAGGAAGAAACAATTAATACAACCATACCCGAAACACAAACTATCGCATCTACTAGGGCTGTTAGATCAGACATATGGAAACATTTTGAAAAAATAACAGAAAACAATATTAGGAAAGCTAAGTGTAAACACTGTCATAAAATTTATTCGTTTCCTGTAGGTAGCGGAACGGGTCATCTTAAAAGACACGTAGAAAAAAATCACCTACCAAATGTACCACATCAAACACAAATAAGCACATTAGGTGGATCATTAGGTATACGTAAATATGATCCAATTAAAACAAGAGAAAATTTAGCAAGATTTACAATACATGACGAACAATCATTTACTTTTTCGGAAAATCGCAAATTTGAAAGATTTTGTAAATCATCATTTACTGACGAATTTAAAAAAGTCCCACGTTCAACATCTACATCTGATATATTCAAACTATATAAAGAGCAGAGGGACACTTTAATAGCTATTTTTTCTTCTTTAATTTTTAGAGTTGCAATAACTGCAGATAGTTGGGAAGTTAGAAATATGACTCATTATTTATGCATGACGGCACACTATATAGATCAAGAATGGTGCATACAGAAAAGAATAATAGGGTTTAGGGTATTTGAATTTTCTCACAATGCACAAAATTTATCACAAACCATGCTAAATGTATTTTCAGCTTTTGGAATAGACAATAAAATATTTACCATTTCTTTGGATAATGCTTCTGAAAATACGGCCGCAATTAGAATTCTTAAAAATTATACAAAACAAATTCTACATGGAAAATTATTCCACGTTAGGTGTATTTGCCACATACTAAACTTATGCGTTCAAGATGGATTAAAAATAGTAAATGATTCACTAATGAAACTTAGGTATACATTACTTTTTATTAAAGATAGTGGGCCAAGAAGACAAATATTTAAACAAATATGTAAAAATATGAAAATATCACCTAGAATTGTACCTATAGATGTTAGAACAAGATGGAATTCTACATATAAAATGTTAAACATAACTATTCAGTATAAAAATGTAATAAATGCTTTTAATAAAATGGAGACACCAATGTATAATTTAGATAATAATGAATGGCACCAGTTGCATTGCATTTCTAAGTTTTTAGGCAAATTTGAAGATGCATCTAGAGTACTGTCAGGAAGTTATTACCCAACTACACACATTGCATTATATTATTTAACCGAAATTACTTCGGTTTTTAATGAATGTAGAAACCACTCTATACTTGAAAGTATTGTTCGACCTATGGAAATTAAATTTAATAAATATTTTAAAGATTTTCCATACTTAATATATTTTGCAACTGTTATGGATTCCCATTGCAAGTTAGATGGACTTGAAATATTAATAGATTTATTTTATACAAATATATCTTATGAAAATAATGTGAGGGATTTACTTAATGATATTAAAACATGTTTAGATATTATGTATAAAACTTATGAAGATATGTATGGTGTGCCAACACAAACTACAAAAGAACCATCTACTAGGGAAATTCGTAATCCAATAATATCATCTCTATTTAACAGAAAAAAGCCAAGACAAAGTAGTACATATTTTAATGAATTACATTATTATTTAGAGAGAGCTAGCTATGAAGATAATGCATCTGCTGAAAAGTATGAATCCTTTGATATTTTGGCATGGTGGAAATCACAGGAAAAAACATATCCGTACTTTCCAACATGACCCATGATCTACTAACTTCTCCAGTGTCTACTGTCGCATCGGAGTCTGCTTTTAGCGCAGGTGGTAGAGTACTCACGTACTTGAGAACCTCAATGGCGTCGGACACATTGGAGATGTGTGTCTGCTTGAAGGATTGGTACGACGCAGAAGACAGGGAACAAGGCTTGACTAATGAAGAAGATGTACTAGAGATCTTAGGTTTACCGGAAGAAAATGAAGACTGATTAAAAGTATTTAAATTTGTAAGGATATTCATGTATTTTCAATTTTTTTTTTTTAACTTATAAATCTCTTAGAAAATATATTAAGAACAAGTTGAGGGTGACAGATAGGGTCCTCTCCCTTCTCTTCGGGTTTTGTATAATTTCTAAAGAAATTTATAGAGTAATTACATAAATGTAATTTGATTATATATAATATAACAAAGGTTTTTATCATATGATATGATATAACTTTCCCTTCCCCCTTTTTTTTTTTTTTTTTTTTGTTTTTTAAAAAAACCGGGCCGGCCCGCCTCAGCCCGGGCACGGCACGGGCCTGCCGTGCCGTGCCGGCGGGCCGAGGCGGGCCGGCCCCATGGCCACCGTGCCGTGCCGGTGGCACGGCACGCCCCGGCCCATTAGTCAGCACTAGTGCCACCAGATCATTCAAATCCGCAAAGAGTGATATTGCTAAGGCAGGATATCAAGGACACACTTCCTCATATCTCTCACCGGAGATATCTTGTGCCACAAGATCAACAACTGTTAGGTAGAATAATCCCGCTAGACAATATTTGAACCCACTTTAGTGCCATCGCTTGCAGTACAATCGGCATACATATTGCTCTCCTTCCACACATGTTGAACCAGAACATAAGAAAATACATTGCCAACAAACAGATAAACGGACATCTCAAAGTACAAAAGGTCACACTTTAGAATCCTTTCCCATAAACAAGGAGAAATATCCTAAACATTCCCTTTCTACCACAATTTGCTACCCGAATTTTCGACGGATGCACACACAATAGCCTACCATAATTCTTTAATCTTAACTTACGGTACAGCAATAGAAATACATCCAGCACCACCAACCAATACACTAATATCACTTTATGTCACAAATCCTATCCCTATCTTACCACCTTACACTGAGTCGTCAAAATTTAGTTTAAACCGACTCTTAGACGGGAGTTCCCACGAAACCCACCTTAGCTAAGTATTGGTTATACCGAAATCGAAGAATTTCCCAATCAGGATTCCCTCTCAATTTTGTAGTAAGATCCTCGTTTTGGAATGATTTTGTACGCAAAGGAAACCTAGCATATGGAATCGGTGAAACTTGATTCTCGATCGGGTTGCATATCGACCATGTCTGGTCTGGTTGCAGTGCACTGTTATGGTCTTGTTTAGTGAGATTGCTGCAGGTGATTGAGCTCTTTCGTTACAATCTCTCTCTCTCTCTCTCTCTCTCTCTCTCTCTAGTCTTGCTTTGCGTAATGAAATGTGAAATCAAAGCCGAAAATTCGAAATATTTCCGCGATGTGAATATGATGATTACGAGATTGTATATTAGGAACAAATACAACGATTTTGAATTCAAATCTTGCTTGTGAGGTCTGCAACCTGTATATTTATGACAGTTAAATTCTTTCCTACGCGGGAAATTATTACAAGAACGTTCAAGAAAAAATCATAATTGTCCTTTACATGTGTGGCTAAGATTTTATTAGTATAGTAATGATTCACTAATTTAATGAATGGTTAGTATAATTTGGTCCTCATAATCTTCCATTAGCGAGAGGATCAAAATGCGAAGTTAGAGATGACACCATCAATTTGTATTTGTATAGTCTTATAATAAAATTTGAAGTTTTCATTGAGGAATTATTAGTTTCCAAATTTCAAAATATCTAAATTTAAGGAAATGGATATCTGTTGATCGTGCAGAACAATCCTTGGCCAACTTGTCCCAAGGCCCAGATTGTGCTAACAACGAAAGGCCTGATTGTAAAAAAGAAAAAGAGGAAATTAAAAAAACAAGGAAATGGCCAATGCAATGGCCCAATCCTTTCCTAGTCTGTCTCGATCTAAATTAACGATTGAATCTCTGGACGGGGACCTCTCCCAAATTTGCCGCTTCCAAGTAGTAAAGAGAGTAAATATCCTATTTATAAAATAGAAATTTGTGAAATTTGTGAAAATTTGCTAAGGCCAACCAATTTTTTCTTTAAATTTTTTATTTATAATTTTAAAAAATTAGGTTTACAATGAAAACTAATGAGGCTGTTGAGGAAAATAGTTACATTGTGGGGGAATTAGTTATATAGACAATTAGATAGATGAGTAGTTACATTGCAGGGGGCAGGGGAAGTAGTTATATAGTCAGTTAAATAAAAAATGGGTTAACATAGTGACAAATCCCTAACCACTTCATTTAGTAGAACAACCCATCAAACTCATAACTATTTGTCATCTTCTTTCCTATAAATAATCCTTTACTAGCAAAAATAATATTAAACCATCTTTTTGCTGTTTATATTCAAGAATAGATTTTCTCTTCGATGATTATGACCAAACATAAATTTAAAGATGCAGATCCAATTCATTTACTTTCAAAAATTTCTTTGTATATGTATATTAAACCATAACTTTTTTTTTTTAATTCTTTTTCGTTTTGCACTATCTTCTAACCTCCTATCTTTATGCATTAACTAAGCAAACCGTTTGAGTTGATGTGGAATTGAAAATAAAATAAAGATAAAGAAATATACTAAAAAAAAAAAATATCCAAATTTGCATAGCTTTAATTTTTTTCCCCAAAAGACGGAGAAAAATGAAATGTTCAATTTTGTTTAGTTTTATCCTTGAAATATTCTAACTGAATATATCATTATCTTTTTCTCAATGTAACAATTTCGACAATTTCATAAAAGATTTTTGACATCTCAAAATATCACAACAAAGATAAAGTTTTCTTTAGATCGATTATAAAAAAAGGTACATCCTTTCCAATATATGTTCTGTCCAATTTATAGAAATTTTTTGAATTATAAATTGTAATTAATTTTTCTTATAACTCAGGTGTTGTGAATGTATGAATTAGATTTACTTATTTAAAGTGTGAGATAAAATTTCATTTTAAATTTACTTAAATTTACAATTAGAGAAGTAAGAATTATAAACCCTTCTTTAGAACCTCTGAGATCCAAATATTTTACAGAGTCAGTTGTATTATTATTTTTATTATTTTTTTTTTTACATATATAAGTCCTTTTTTAGAACCTCTGAGATTCAAATGTTTTACGGCGTGAGTTGTATTATTGTTTTTGCCATTTTTTTCACATATAAACATTATTTATGAAAAAAAAACATTCTAGGTATATCTTAACTTATATAGACCAAGGATTCATATCCATACAACTACTATCCTCTCTGTCTACTTTGCAAAATATTTTTAAAAAGGGTACGAAAAGCTCTTTGAGATGCAACATAGGGATATTAGTAAGAAAAAAAAAAAATCATGCATACAGACCATTAAAACAAAAATACTTATTAAGGGTTTCATTTGTTGGCTCGAAAAATTCAAGAAAGATACTTTTAAGATTTTTCTTACTTTCATTTTTTTACTATTTTTCTATAACTATAACATATATTTTAATTTTTTTGAAAAATATTATTCCAAATTATATATAAATAAGGCACTCATTTTATTTATTATTTTTATTAAACTATATGAAATGTTTCCAGATAAAGTCTTACTACTATGTTTTGAATTTTTTTAAAAGAAAGACATGATTGTCAATCCTAAATCGCTTTTTACAAAGGCTCTTCTTTCTTCTCCAAAAAAGGAAGAAAGAAGAATGTATTATATTATTATATGAAGGGAACAATAATATATTTTATAATGAAATGAGTGGAAATGATTGATGTATTTTATACTATTTTGATAGGATAAGAATTAACAACATCCTTATTAATAATAAAACTATTCTGTATGTAGTATTTCTTCATGAAGTTTATAACTTATTCATCATCTAATTGTTTCAGAGAGAATTATGTTAATGATGACATGTGTTTGGTTAAAAATTATTATTTTTCTTTATAAAATAAAATAAAAATCAGTGTATATATAAAAAAACAAATTTCTCTTCTCCTTGTCCAAAATATAAACTTTCAAAAATTATCAAGTATTTGCGCGGATTTCTTATTTGTTTCTAACTAAATCCAAAGTCGCGGGGTCAAAACTGAAAACGAAAACTCACCACCAGCGGGCTCTTCTCCTTTCTCATGGGAAATTCTAAATGCGCACCGTTTTTTTCTTCTTAGAGAGCACCATATAACTTTTAAACTGTGGTTTTTTCTTAGTGAGCATCACCTAATTTTTCACTTTACCTGATTTTCTCTAAACCTTTGCCCCATATCTTCACAGTGAGCATCATCCTTTATTTTTCCCAATTTCATCCATCTCTAAATACTCTTACTCTCTTCGCCGTTCTCTTTGTCATTTTCTCTCGCTGACCTGTCACTATTGCTTGGCGTCGTTTCGCTGAATGTGTTGGATAAGGAGCGGGTAGGGATGATGATCACTGAGAAAAGGGCAAAGTTTTTTTTTTTATTTTAAAAAGAGGGTAAAATTGTAATTATATCAACTTGAACCTTGGGCTCACTGAGAGAATAGTGGTACGCATTTAGTTTCCCCCTTGCTCATCAATAAATATAAAAATCTCGGCCCAAGTCGCCGGATACCATTTCTGCTATCTTCTCTCAAAATCTAGGGTTTCGTTATTCCCCAAGTTCGCGTCGCCATCATGCCTCGCAGAAGCTCAGGTACTAAAACCCCTCGGCCTTCTCTCTCTCGTCATCTATAGACTCTAGTTAATTTGTTTTCGAGAATGGTAGATTTGTTTAGGTCGTGATTACATAGATCTCTCGCTTAGTGCTGCTGTGATAATCTTTTGTTAGGCCAAAAGTTGTGTTTTTTTTTTTGGCTGTAAGAACGATGTCTTTTTGTGATTTGGTCGGATCTTGTAGATAAAAAGTTCATCTTTAAATTAGATTTTTAGGATCTTGCAGAAAGGTTCTAACATTTATCAATTTGAAATCTAAAAAGGAATCTGGTGAGAGGTAGGCTAGCACAAAATGGAACTTTGCCACCTATTACAAGGTTGACAAGGAAGAGTTGAGAATATTCACATGAGTTCAATATGCTGACCTATGTGAAATTTTGAGATGGGAATTAAAGTAAATTATTTCTTTATACTACAGCTAGATGAAATGAAATAGAAAGGTCAGTTGCTAAAGAGGTTGGCGAAGGAGAGGTGTGAAGTGCGTACAGGAGATGGAAAGGATTTACTAATTCCTTTTTTTGTTGGGAAAAATTGATAATATCTCAACTATTTGTGAAATAGGTTAGCAAATAGTAGAATTATTTGTAATAAACAAATCTATATGTTATAGAAAATGCACAATATTTATATAGAAAATCCTTACTGGAAAAAATTACGGGACAACTTACAAGTAAATTTCACTATTTCAAATAGATAGTACAGCCCTCCAATCATCTAAGTAGTTTCAAAGGAAATTGAGCATAGAGCTTGTAAACATTTTGTCAGATAAAATGTTTGGTTTTGAATGGCTTTAGATTTGATGTCACATAAAATCTTGATGACAATCAAGTTCAAGTCTTACAATTTTTTTTTTTTTTTTTTTGGGAAAATCGATGCTTTAAGTTGATGAAAATTGTTTAGTCTCAACAACAAGATGATCACTTTGTTTCATGCAATGTGGAAAGTTGTACTTACCTTAGGAGAAGTTGTATGGTGACAAATTTTCAAATTTATTGGTTTTTAGCTTGTGGAATTCTCAAGTTGATTGATTTGTATTTGGTTTGCACTGCTAATATGTAGTATGCTAAGTACTTTCAAACTTGTGGTGATTTGTTCAACATCATTGCCATGTCAATGTTTATAAGGTCATAGAGATGCATATTATATAGGAGAAGCTTATTTATTTATCACCTGGAGTTGTGAATTGCCTGCTGATTGGGTTTTGGTTTTTGTTAACTTACTTAAAATTTAGATCATTTTCTAGTATTTGAAACTGTTAAAAATATTGAAAGGATTTTTGAGAATAACTAAGGTTCTTGATATTGAGGCTTTATTCATTATTTGTTTATGAAAATTTTTTCCGATCACACTTCACATAATGGACAGCTGCTTAAGTTATGCCTAGGCTTACTTATGATTACTTCACTGTTCTAGTTGCACCTTTTGTGTTTATAAATATATAACCTTTTATTTGTGGGTGTTCTAAAGTGCAATTGAGGGGTGATGATGTGATTTTCATAACAAATTAATAGATTAAATTAGTCAACTGTAAAGAATTTTAAATTTTCAATGTGAATTAGTTTTTCTTAGTTTTTGGCGTCCATCTATTTTTTAAACCTGTAACGAATTGGATGATTGAATATCTATTTACCCCCTGGAAAGAAGTGCTTCCTAATAGTTGAAAATATTTGAATATACATCTTAGCATACTAGGACACCTCCTGCACATATTGTGGCTCAACTTGTGCGTAGGCCTACTATATCGCTGCGTCACTGTTCTAATTACACTTTCTTTGGTTATAAATATTAAGCCTTAATCTAATAGGTATCTACTGCCATAAGTTAAAAGTTCATTACAACATATATTGGCCAATGTCTTGAATTCACCATACTTATTGACACACTATTTTTATCCTAAAGTAAAATGGGTAAAAAATTAAATGCTAAATTCAATTTTGTGCAAATAATTAGAAGTAGAAAATCCAAGTAACTTTGTTGCAGCACAAGGTTTAAAAAATATTAAGTTTACTGGAGACCTTGATTGCTTTTGTCTTTGGAACTTGTAATGTTGCTTCCAAAGAATAGTTTCTATCATTTATTTCCAAGTTCTGTTAGTTGCTAGCATTTCAGTTATTTGGAGAACTTTTCTCTTTGTTCTATTCTTATTATTGCCTCTAGTGCAAAATGTTAATAAAGCGATGCTTGCATCTCCAAGTCTCCTGCAGGTTCACAATTTGTTATATCTTAATGTCTTGCGTAGTTGTGGAACTTTATGTAATATGTAGTTATGCACTTTCCACAAGTTCTTCATATCTCACTGGTATAAGTGGGTATGATATCTTATTATCTTTAATCTATGCCAATGTTGAAAATAACACGTTATGAAACCCGTTATATTGCGTTATGAAACTTAACAGAACCGCAGCACTACGTAATAACTGAAAATAACTCAGTGCACCGTAACTGTACATTTTTTATGTTATTTTATATTATATTACGTAACGTTAGGTTAAATTACGTTATGTTATGTTATTTACGATTATTTTTTTTAGTAATTTTCTATTATTGTTGTTTATTATTATTTTGATTATTAGTGAATTGCTCGAATAAGAGAGAGAAAGTCTAAAAGCTTATGTACTGTAAAGTGTATTAAAGATGAGGATCAGACGGTTCTAGTTCGAGACGAAGAGATTAAAGAAAGATGGAAAAATTATTTTGATAGCTTATATAATGGTAGTTTTACTCAAGATTTGAGAGATCTTACTATTCAATGTGAGGATATAAATCGTAGTTTTATGCGCAGAATCAAAGAATTTGAAGTAAATGAGGCTTTGAAGAGGATGAAATCAAGAAAAGCTGTTGGTCCAGATGAGATTCCTATAGAGGTATGGAGGTACTTAGTAGGGATTGGTGTGAGATGTTTAACAGATCTTTTTAACAAAATTTGGCAAACTAAGAAAATGCCAAATGAATGGAGGAAGAGTACCCTAATACTTCTGTATAAGAATAAGGACGACATTCAGAGTTGTTCTAACTATCGGGGAATAAAACTCATGTCACACTATGAAGCTTTGGGAAAGGGTAATTGAACATAGATTGCGATAAACTGTTAAAATATCGGAGAACCAGTTTGGATTTATGTCGGGGCGATCGACGACAGAAGCTATTCATTTACTTCGTCAACTTATAGAGTGATTCCGAGAGAGAAATAGAGATTTGCATATGGTATTTATTGACTTAGAGAAAGCCTATGATAAAGTTCCACAAGAGATACTTTGGTGGATACTGATGAAGAAAAGAGTTCTCATCAAGTATATCGACATAATTAAGAACATGTATGATAGAGTAGTGGCCAATGTCAGAAGACTCAGAACATGTAGTGGTTTAATAAGTGATTTTTCTATCACAATTGGATTGCATCAAGGATCAACATTGAGCCCATTCTTATTCGCTATAGTGATGGATGAGCTTACTAAATACCTTGGTGTATGCTATTTGCTGATGATATTGTCTTAGTTGATGAGACAAGAGCAGGGGTCAATGCCAAGTTAGAGTTATGGAGGAATATATTAGAATCTAGAAGTTTTAGATTGAGTAGATTTAAAACAGAGTATATGGAGTGTAAATTTAATAAATGACGGACCATAGACTATAATGTTGTAAAACTGGATAGGCAAGAGATACAAATGAGCAATCAGTTTAGATATTTGGGTTCTATTATTCAGAATGATGGAGAGATCGATAATGATGTTAACCATAGAATACAAGTTGGCTGATTGAAATGGAGGAGGGCAACGGGAGTTTTATGCGACCGTAACATTCCGTTAAGATTGAAAGGAAAATTTTATAGGACTGCTATTAGGCCAACTTTATTATATGGCATGGAATGTTGGGTTATAAAGAAATGTCATTCACAGAAGATAAGTGTAGTAGAGACGCACATGCTCCATTGGATGTACGGCAACACTAAGAGAGATAAAGTGAGAAATGAAGATATTCGTGCTGAGATAGGTGTAGCTCCCATCGATGAGAAGATGCGAAAAAATCGCTTACGATAATTTGGTCATGTGCAACGTAGGCCTACAAGTGCACCAGTTCGAAAATGAGAGTTTTTCAATATATGATAAGTTAAAAGAACGAAAGGAAGACCGAAAAAAACATGGATGAAGGTGATACGAAAAGATATGGAGTTTAGATGTTTAAATAAGGAGATATTACTTGAGAGAAATGAATGGAGAAGGAATATCAAAATGATCGATCCGGCGTGATTCTTTTTTTTGGTTCATGTAGCCTACCCCAAATACTTGGGATAAAAGGCTTAGTTGTTGTTGTTGTTTGTAGTGAATTGCTGTAATTTTCTTACTTGATTAGTTGTTGGCTTGCTCGATTGATTACATAATTGCTATCTTGTTTATTTATTCTATTGAATTTTTAATTTGCTAATTTGCGATTGTTTCCTTATTCGCTTGTTATATTTTTTTTTTTCGGTTGCTGGAATATCATACTTATTTATTTTGTTGAATTTTTAACTAAACTGAAATCAACAATTACATATAAGATAAATTGGGCATTATAAAATATAAATTACAACAATGATAATAACTGGAATTGAAATAAAAAATTAAAATCTTATTTTCTTGTTTAGATAATAACCGGAATTACGGTTGCAGACTTAATATAATTTATGAAGATAAATTTGAAAATTATTGTAAAACTTAATATAAAATTAGAATAGATTATGTATTACAAAATGGTTTATATTCTTTTTTAGAAATTTTAAATTTATTTTTCAATTTATAGAAATTATTTTATATATTTATTTTTATTAAATAAATAAGAAATTGCATAATTTACAATATGCGTTACGCTATATGCGACATAACCTAACAGAGGTAAAACGCTACGTTACCATTATCGCTATTTTAAACATTGATCTATGCTATCCAAGTCTCTGTATATATATTTTAGAACTCTTTTTTATGTTACAGTTTTCTTTTTGGTACTGCATTACTTTAAACTGCAGTTAAGTTATTATTGTTATTATACTATTCTGTTTTCTCACAAAAGTACTTTATTGTATTTCTTAATATTAATTTTCACTGAACTTTACAGGACGTTCGGCTGCTCGTGCTCCTCCACGACCTGCTCCTGCAAGGAACCCCCCTGCACCAGGTTTATTTTTTTCTGTTTGATACGTTTATTTCCTTGAAGTGTTTCTAACATCAATCTTTGTCTACATGGGTGTGTGTCTGTGCGTGTGCTAGTGTGTTATTTGTTCTTTTGCTCACAACAATCATCAGGAGCTTTGTTCTTCTGTACACATGCATTTGTTTGGAAATAGTGGTATGCTTGTTTTAATATTTATTTTGCTTATACTAAATGTTAATGATTTACTAATCTAGATTTGTTTCTTTTTCATTATTAACTTTGTTTTAAATTTTTTAGTTTGTAACAAACTCCTGTGGGAAAGTAAACTTTGTATTGAAGTATGCACCCACGCTAACCAGGGAAAATAATAAATATGTGAATGGAATGGTTTACAGCATTGTTTGCTTCACGTTCTTTGCCTTGTTGAATTGGTAGGTTGAGAAAAAGGTGGAAACAAGGTTTGAAGAAAATGTACACACACACATATATATAATACACACACACATACACATAGAACACACACATACACACAACACACTCACACATGTATGTACACACATACGTACACACACACATGTATGTACATACGTACACACACATATATACAGATGTACATACACACTGATACACATATATACATACACACACACATATATAAATAATACGTATATGTGTGTGTGTGTGTGAGATATATATATATATATATATATATATATATATATATATATATATATATATATATATATATATATATATATATATATATATATATATATATATATATATATGTAATACGTGTGTGTGTGTGTGTATATACACACACACACATGTATGTATACATGTACACATGCATACACACATGTATATATACATATACATGTATGGATACATATATACATTTATATCTACATCCTTATCCTATAAATCAAAAGTGTAGTTTGTATTTTTCTTTACCATAGATGACAAACTGGTAAAATATTAAAAATGAAAGAATGCAAAAGGCGTGTAAAACAAATAAATGCTAGAAGAGGAAAAAAATAACCTTTTATGAATAACAACGTTGCCATAACTAAATGGAATAGAAACCACAATTCCAAAGATATTAAGTAACGCTGCCTACCTGGAATTTGATAGCGGAACGCCAATGATATATTCACGGAGGAATATGCTATGTCGTGATACAATAACAAGAATTAAAATAGTTGATAATTAACGGATAAGGTTAGCTACTATTACTTTGTGGATTTTTGGGATCATTATAAACTACACTAATTTTTATCTGATATTTGATGGGCGACTATTCTAGACAGTGGTATTACATTCTCTCCATTTAAGTACCTGACACTTCACCAGGCGAATTGGATTCTAGGTAGCTCCCATGGTTTCTAGAGGTGGCTTCCATCTATTCAAGAGGTGGCCCCATTATATTTGTGTGTCACTTTGTTATGTGTGACTCTCTTCCATGGCATTTTGTTCTGTGTAGTACTTAGTTTCGTACACTTTTAGTTAGTGTTTGGCTCAAATACCGCTTGTGACGCCTCTTACCTCGATTTGGATAGTGGAACAAGGACAACATATTTGAGTAGAAATATGTCTAGTCTCCGGTAAAATATTTTAAAATCACAACACGATGGTGGTAGGGCTCAACTCCTTTTTCTTTGCCATGTTAAGTTAGAATTATGAGTGCTCATTCATGCTAGGGATCTATCGTAGCAAAAGCCAAAGGCAGAGGTGGTCGTTATGATCTTTAAGTAGACTTTGAATCTTTAACTGAACTTGATGTTTTCTTTGGTGCGGCATGGCAAGGCAAAGAGATTGGTTTTAACCTATGATCATAATAGTGTGCAACCAATATGCACCTGCTATCCTACCTTATTAGACAGACGGGCAATTAATGTTTACCTGTACGTTAAAAATACCCTTCCATTGGCACCTTTATTTGAGGGTATTCATGCCTTCTGAACTGCTGTCCTTATCCCTGGGAATTTGATGTCACCTTCTGCCTGGGTCATATGTCCAGGAAAATCCCTTGCTGGTATCAAATTGGGTTTAAAGGCATGTGTTATATGGACTAGGAGGTGAGAATTTTGATGCCCGGTTTTCAGGAATCAAACTTGATGAAGTTAGGTCCTGATACAGGCATATGCATAATGGTAATCACAGTATAGACACAAGTTGTTTGACATTTTTCTTGGTGTGTACTAGATGATTGAATTCAGGCCTGGAAAGCTGAAATAAATAAGCTAAAATGCAGCCAATTTTTTTCTTTTAGCAAAGCCCTCTTTTTGTTGGAATTATAACTGGCTGGCCATTGTGAATCTCTGCCCTACCCTGACTAAAGCAATTCATCTTTGGTCTACACATCTTTACTAATTAGTATCAGATTAATTGACAAGTTTATTTTTTGTGAAGCAAATTATTTTCTCGATGGTTTTTCTTTTCTAATTTGTTTCATTCTTGTGATTTATGCATAATACTACTACTTGGTGTCCTTTTATCGTATTCGTTCTGGCATTCTGTTGTTAACTTGGTCATTTGTTTTTCCATAGTGCATCAAGCTCCTCCACCTGCTCCAGTTCAGAGCGGAGGTGGATCTATCCTTGGGGGAATTGGTTCCACTATTGCTCAAGGTATTTTCATTATTTGATTCTAACATACTGTTTGAAGACATTGAATGATTTATCTCATCATGATCTTTCGGCAAACATGATTATGAATTCTGCTTTGGTTGTCTCCTCCTTTAGGTATGGCTTTTGGAACCGGAAGTGCAGTCGCTCACAGGGCTGTTGATGCTGTGATGGGACCACGAACCATTCAGCACGAAACTGTAGTTTCCCAGGCCCCTGAAGCTGCTGTCGCACCCATGGGTAACACAAGTGCAGATTCATGCAACATTCACTCTAAGGCCTTCCAGGATGTAAGCATGTTCTTTCTTCTAAGAAAAACTGTTTGTGTGTCTGTGTGCATGCGCATGTGTGCATGTCTATAAGCATGTTCTTTCTTCTAAGAAAAACTGTGTGTGTGTCTGTGTGCATGCGCATGTGTGCGTGCGCGTGTACTTGGCTTGGCTAGTTCCAGAAGCCCTAAGCTCTTACCTCATACATCTAGCTGTCACATATATAAGTATAGGTTTTTATTTAGAGGAAAAACTTGCACATAGTTTCTAAATTTGGTATAATGTTCACTGTAATTTATATTTAAGAAAATAAATGATGTTTATTTCTAAACCATCATTACCTATTTTTTTGCTCTTCTCTTGTGTGCAGTGTGTCAACAATTTTGGGAGTGACATCAGCAAGTGTCAGTTCTACCTGGATATGCTAAATGAGTGCCGACGTGGTTCCAACGTTCTTTAGAATGTCATTACCACTTCTCGCAAATTGCTTAGTCCCAAAAGACTGCTTGAATTCAAATGTTATGGTGCTGCAATAACTGCTGTTATTTATCATTGATGATCAACTGTAGTTTGGCTTGGCTTCTTACCACCATCGGTATTCCAGAAATTATTGAATGTTCTGGTACTGCAGACTCTTTATTTTTCTAAAATAAAGGTTTACTTTGGACCATAACTTATGACTAATATTAATATTCTCTGTTTCCTTAGCTAAGATGGTAAGCCTTATTATGTGTTTGCTGAATCGTGTTGCTGATTTGCTATGGGTTAGTAGTAAGAAACTATCGGTTGAGGAGGAAGTTTGTGTTTGAACATGGATCATAAGGACTTACCTAGATAGTGCATTTTCTTTCTTTCTTTCTTTCTTTTTTTTTTTTGGCTTTTTTGGGGAGTATGTTAGTTCAAAACTTTCTATTCGCTCCCTTCGGAAATAGCAGTCTTATCTCTCAAAAAATTTGCTTTAAATTATATGGATAATTTTTCAGCCTCCCCTTTGTTAATTTATTAATATCGATACAAGTTTGTGTGCTTGTTCAAAACCGAGTACAAATTTGGGGGGAATTCAAAAGGCACACCCAAAATATCAAAGGGTATATGCCCTGCTAAATTTAGTTTTAATTATAAGTGTCATTTAATTATAAGTGTCATTATTGTTTTGCACAGGTACAGGCTCTTCTTCATCTTAATTATAGGAGCTCCGCTAAAATTAGTTTTGATTATAAGTGTTACTATTGTTTTGCACACGGAATAAGGTTTAGGGTGAGGATTTGTTAGAGTCGGCAGAGACAGGGGGGCAGTTTGTGTTGGGGAAGGGTTAGGATTAGAGGCGGCAGAGGGAGGGAGCAGTTCGTGTTTTTTGAAGTGATCTGGTGTCGGATATGTAGTGAAGGAGACTGCAAAATGCTGCTTGGGTGTATCTTATAGGGGGTGGACACGACCACCGACTCCGTTGGTTTTGCCCGATTCTGGCCTAAATAGGTCGGAGTTTGGTCAGAAAATTTTCTGGCGGTAGTTAGAGCTTAATACCTTCAGATCCGATTGGAAAATTCCAAATTCCGACCGTCCGTCCAACTGAGCATTCGAAAATGAACTCTACTACTGACTCCAATGGTTTTCCCTCGGAAAAATTTTTCGACAGCGATCGGAGGCTAATACCTTCAAATCTAATCAGAAAATTCTGAATTCCGATCGGTTGTCCGACTGAACATCCCTGGTATCTTATGACAATGGAAGTATTGAGATCCTTCCACTGCGAGTCTATGACTGCTTTAAATCTCTCTTTCAGAACCTCATGTTGGCAGTGCTTTCCAGGTGTTGGGAAGTACGTCACAAACTATGTCTTTAGTTCAGTGGACGATGCGGAGTTGCGTAGCTCAGAGGGATTGTGGTGTACAGGATTGCAACTGATGAGTTGGCAGCCAATCTCTTCAAATGACACAACGACCTCTAACAATACGCATCTTATGATAATCATCTGGCATGTGTTTACTCAGGCAAAGAAGTATCATGGATCAAGTTGGCACAGATGGTGAGCCCAGCTGATACGCAACTACTTTAGCAACCCATGGGCAGTTTTTTGCATTTATAGCTTTGGTGCTTCTGTTCTTACTTATAGCTGTGGAGTCATCTTTTGCTGCCTTTTCATACTTTCGTCCTTGATAGCTTTTACTTCATCTTCCAATATTAAGATATGCTATCCTCTTTTGTGAATTGATTTTGAGTGTTAATCATGATATTAGGCTGGTATCGTGTTTTTGGTTGGAGACAAAGTTTATGCTTCTTGTTCACTTCACCTTGTTTGATTTTAGGTTCGAATGCACCTTTTGTTACGGTTCCCTCAACCGTTACTGTTGAATTCTTGTATTAGTTGTTACCTGAAGACTGCAGCGTTGCATAAATGATGTTTGTTGGATTCCTTTCTCTTTGTTTCTGCCACGCATGCCATGTTCGAGGATTGTGGGTCCATGATGAACCCTTTTCTCGTATCCGTTTTATTTGTGGATTGAGTGTCCATGATGAACCCTTTTCCTTGCATTGCTTGAAACTTTGATGACTCTAGTGCTTGCTTTGTATCAATTGAGTAATGAGTAGAATGTTTCTCTTCTAGCTTCTTGGAAGTTTCCATGGAAACTACCTCGCTTATTTCTAGATGTTCTGCTAACTTGCTGCTGCTGCTAGGAACGAGAATAGACGTGTTTAACTTAGCACTTAGTGCCCCACCCCAAACCCCACCACCCCCAAAAAAGTTTACATGAAACCCAATTTAAAGAAGACTTTAATTTGCCTCCCCTCAAAAATTCATATGAAACTCACTTTTAAATAAAATTTAATCATTGGTCCCTCATAATTTTCAATTTTATAATTTTGTCCCTCAATTTGAATTTTTTATATTAAAATTTTTATAATTAATTTATTTCATATGTATTTCTATCCTTTCTAATTTAAATACCTTGTTCTGTCTTGGCATCCTATTTTAAAATTTGGGTTAAAAATAAAAATTTTCCTTTTTTTCTTTTAAATTAAAAAATTTGGATAGACTTTGCCTATTGTCATTCCTAGCTGCTGCCCCGATCTTGCTCAAATCAGGTGAATAGTTGAGGATGTTTGGTTGTAGGTGTTGCCCTTGATCATTTTCCTGTACAGCACTGCTTGATCTTCGCTGCTGGTTCTAGTATTATTCTACTGGATTTTTTTTTTTTTTTTTTTCAATTTCTGATGGTTCTCTATGGATCCTCACTGATGTTTTAGTACGTTCCTAGGGTTTCAAGGCGATTTCGCTATTTCTTGCCGTTTTTGGATTTTGGTTGGTTCTAGTGGATGTACTTTACTTTTGTGTTCATAGTGTTTTAGCACACAACTCTACAGAGTTCCTGTAGTGCATCTGCTCCATCCTATGTTCATAAAGAAGAGGGAATTTGTTGTTATTGTATGTGAAAGCATCCATATGCATGCAAACAATTCAATTCCTAGAGCTTCTCTTCCATCTTATATTCTTAAAATAAAATAAAATTAAAAAAACACCTTTTATATATATATATATATATATATATATATATATATATATATATATATATATATATATATATATATATATATATGATACAAAAGACACCGGACATACGGTTCATCGTTGTCCTTCCTCCTGATGTATCACTCGATAGCCGGCTCCCTAGGAGAATCCGTCTTGATGTTGAGTCTGCTGTTGTCGCCGATGGGAAGCTGAAGTCTTTTATCTTCTGAAAGGAGTGGTGTCCAAGAAGTAACATCATCAATAATCCCTTGTACACAGACCGAATGAAGATGGATTTCATCAGTACTCAGAATGCATCATTTGCACTGTGTCTTTTAGTGCTTGTAATTTAGACGACGGGTCATACAAAAAGAAAAAGCCAATGACAAGTTGCTGAGAAGTAACCCCCATCATATAAGCCATAAACTTAGGCCTGCTTTTGTCCTGATACCTGCAGTTTCTATGTTGCTTACAACTTTCCACGCATTATTTCTTCTTTTATATTTGCTTAATTATCAGGAAAGTCCAATGCCACTGCATAACCTGCAACTTGTTTTTAGTATACAAATACATCACTATTATCCCATGTTTTTAATTTTTTTTTTATTTTTAATTTCAATCTTCAGCTCTTGTTCATGCTAAGAGCTTTTAAATAGGATTTGATTTGTTCTCTGAAACATCATTTATTAAAGACACAGCTTGCAATCTACATCTGTTCACACTTTTAGATGGATGGAGTACTGCCTCAATCCCGTTGCAAGCTTGTTCTTCCTTTGTCGACTGTAGTGGATACAACACCATCTAGAGCTGATCAAGCGGCAACGACTGAAGACAATCCTGACCATGCAGATATGTGCAAAGAACATAAAGTGCATATCGAGGATTTTTCATGGATCCAGTCAGTGAAGGAGAAGCTCAACTCAGCTCGGTCCCAGCCATACTCTTCCAGGCCTCAAACCATCTTCAGAGTCCCGGAGAATATCCGGCGTGGGGACCCCAAGGCTTATGAGCCGCTTGTTGTGTCCATAGGCCCCTACCACTGCCGGTTCGCACAAAGGGGAAGCCGTGTTGTCATGCAAGACCACAAATGGCGGTGTGTGCGTCACCTTCTGTCTAGGCATAGAAGCCGAGAACGTGCGACCCAGCTCTTGGATAGATGCCTGTTGCAGCTGAAGGCGTTGGATTGCGAGGTAAGGAGTTGCTATTCGAAAGATTTGCACTCTGATCAACACAAGCTTGCTTCCATAATGTTGCTTGATGGATGCTTCATTATCCATGTATTGTTAAAGCAATTGGAGAATGAGGGTAGGCCATTGATAGCGGTGGATGAGAGGAGAAGAGATGAAGGAATCGTGGAAAAGGAGGAGACCGTGCAGCTGGATATTGGAGATGAGGTAGAGAATGTCGAGGGCCCGGTGCTAGGAATGCTATGGATATGGAACATAATAGTATACGATCTACTGAAGATCGAAAACCAAATTCCTTTCTTCATCATCCAGCTACTGTTTGATATCTTGAAAACTCCTGCAGATGAAGGAATCGACCTTGTAAATCTTGCGCTCCAACTCTTTAGCAACATCCATCCTAATAGATCCAGAGCTTCCCCCCTAATGCCTAGGAGTAAAATCCATCACTTGCTTCATCTTTTCCATTCTACTCTTATTCCTTCGGAGTCTACAACACTGGCATCGGCAAAACACGTACATCTAACGGCTCCACCCGAGTGGATCCCCTGCGCAACTGATCTCAAGTTGGCAGGAGTTAAGTTCAGGAAAAATGAATCAGCCGAAAGCTTCTTAGATGTGTCATTTAAGAATGGGTTAATGGAGATCCCTCAACTTCGGATCTATGACTACACTCCCTCCCTCTTCAGAAATCTCATTGCTTTTGAACAGTGTTATCCTGATACGAAAACTTATGTTACCATCTATGCTGCATTCATGGACTGCATCATTGACACTGCAGAGGATGTGAGGTTGCTTGATTTGAAGGGGATTCTAGTTAATAGGTTGAGCACTGATGAAGCGGTTGCGCATCTCTTTAATAGCTTATGCAATCAGATACACTATGCTTCTGATAGAAACTATCTGTTTGTTGAGGTAAAGCAGTATCATGAGTCGAAATGGCAGAGATGGCGGGCGGGGCTGATACGGGACTACTTTAGTAATCCGTGGGCAGGCATTGCAGTGGTAGCTGCAGTGGCTCTGTTTTTGCTTACAATAGAGCAATCTATTTTTTCTGCCCTTTCTTATTTCTTCCCTCCTTAGAAATCATATTTGGATGACCTACTTGTTTCTATATCCATTTGTAAGTTGTCGCGAGATTACTATTTATAAAACCCATCATATATTATAAGTTATTTTCCTATGAACCCCAAGATCTTGGACTGTATCATGTTACTTGATTATATATCATATGTAAGATCAAGAGCAAGTAGGTGTTCACAAGGTACATGGTAGATGCATACTTAGGATTCAGGAAATATTGATACATAGCATTGATACGTAGCACGTTACTTTTGGTACTAGCTGTCTCTTTTGAACTCGTTTTTTTTTGTTCTTTCTGTAGTTCTTGTAACTTTTCTTTCTATAGAAGATGCTTGAAAGGTATTTGTTTGTGCGAAAATAATGTCTTATCTATGCCAATGGATGTTTTCAGATGTTAAAGTTTGACAAGCGTTAATGCCTGATGTGCAATAATTTTGGATTCTCAATGCCAATAGCTTCGATACTTGATTATTGGGTCGTTTTGTAATCGACCTAGAATGCATCTGACTGTGGGGAGCAAATGTCATAAAGAATGTCAAAGAGTGTTTGTATCCGACACGTGAAGGGACTCACTTTATAGTGTCCATGCATCCTAGATTCATTACGTGTTATAAAATGAAAATAGTATATAATGGTCAATTTGAACCAGAAATTTTTCTCAAAATTATTTTAAAAATAATGCATATCGTTGCGATACATTCATTTTACATTCAAAGTTTACATTGTGCAGTCTGAATAATACATGATTTCTGCATTCTCGGCCTAAAATGGTTTCTCACTTGTTCTTCATTATGAATTAATAGCCGAACTATTGTTGTTCTGCATTCTGAATTTATGGTGAACAACCTGTCATTGATGTAATGAAGAAAACCTATAATATCAGCGTGAAGTATGGATCAATACCACACTTCCATTTATCGTAAAGTTTTTGTCTGTAAATACCATTAATATTGATCAAGCTTATTGAAAATTACCAGAAATTCGAAGGTACCACTTACGTTATAAAGTTAAGAGATCATTCTTGCTAGTCTCATAAATTTACTTAGCAGTGATGCGCTCAATACCCACTTATGCATTGACTTGGCCAGAGCAAAAATTCTGTTGATGTTGAATTTTGAGACATATGGTTATCTGAAATGGAGCTCTTTCTCATTTCATTCGAAAAGAGAATGCATGATGAATTTATTATGTATGTTCTTGAACGCAATAAGTATTCTGATTCTGAAAATAATTCATATTTTTTTTTGAAGCAAGACAGTGGGTATTTTCCCCCGTGTTCCATTAACGAAGTCTTAACAGAACATAAAAGCCATTACAAAAGTTTTCAAGACATCCAGTAGTTCATATTACAACAAAAAAACAGTAGACTAAATAACAACATAATTCAGACCAAATCCCTACTCCTTCCTAATACGTGGATCTTCATCGTCGCTCTTGGTCGCTGGGACCACAGGTTGTGCTGTCCACTTCCTCTGATAAGTAGCTTCTTCGTTTAAATTGTCAACCTCCCCTGGTAAGTAGCCTGACCAAAAGAATGCATCAAAACAAATACATCCAAGGCAAAAATAAATTGTGTGTGTGATGTTATTAAATATTTGATTATTTCTCTCACGCAACACATTCCAACAGATTGAAGCAACTAGAATTGATTTAGTTTTAAAGATTGGTCCATTGATGTTTGCTCTCTTCCATATGCTATCGACTCTCCTATAAGAGAATCTCAAATCAAAACGTCGCCCACACTCTTTCCAAATTTTCTTGGTGAATTTGCAGTCTAGAAACAAGTGTGTCGTACTTTTACCTGCCTTTCGGTATAAGATGCATATGTTTGGACCGGACCACCCTCTTCTTTGAAGTTTAGGCTAAGTGAGTACCGCATCCTTTTGAATCAATCACATGAGAATCCTAATTTTCAAGGGGTAATTCACATTCCAAATCCATTTCGTGTAAGGCATTCTGCACCCGCCATCTATCAGATGAGCGATGCAGATGACACAGAGAAATTGCCTCCTTTCCCCCATTTCCAAATTGGTATGTTTTCTTTACCCCTCATTAGAGAGTTATTTCTCAGAAGGCCCTTGATTTCTCTATCTTCTTCAATGGCTGTTGAAGAGCAGAATCTATTGTTTCTAAAACACCAGGAATTGCGTCTCCAGCAATCTGCCACCGTAGCCTCTTCATCTATGGCCGCATCATAGCAAATTTGGTACAGGATGCTCAATGGAATTTCGGTGACCAATCTGTCATTCCAAAATGAAATATTCTGTCTATCTTCCAATGTAAACGAAATGCTGGACAAAAAACTTTTCTGTGTAGAGAACACTCCTTTCCAGAACGCTGAAGCTTGAGTTTTATTTCTCATTCTGATACTCCACGTACCCTTCCTTGAGCCATATTTGTTGAGAAGTAAGCATTGCAACGTTCCATTAGGACGAGTTAAAAGTTTCCACCACCATTTAATGAGTAGCGCTTCATTGAATATTTCCAAATTCAGTATGCCCAAATCACCCTGTTCCTTTGGTCTACACACTTAATCCCATCGGACCAAATGGTATTTTCGGATGTCTGACTGTGCTCCTCCCCATAAAAAGTTCCTACTTATGGTATCAATTATTTTCCTGACCCATGCAGGTAAACGGTAAAGGACATTAGATACAATGGTGTTGAAGAGAGAACCGAATTTATGAGAATCACTCTTCCTCCTATCGATAAGTATCTATTCTCCCAACCATCCAATCTCTTTTTCAACTTGTCTATAATTTCTCTCCAATCCTCTGATTTGCCTGGCCTCAATGGCACCCCGAAAATAATTCATATTAATGTGTGGATATGCTCATTTTATGAGGTAAGCTGTGAATTTGTTCAGCAAGTGGGATATGTTTAGAGCTACGATTTGGTCTTAGGATGTAGACTGCACTGTTTACGCTTTTATCATTCCTGGGTCAGGTCTAATTCGAGAATGAGACAGAGTTATTGTCTTCGTTCACTGGGGACATCATCTGAAGGTCGTTGTGGATCCTATTGATCCAGATGCGAGGGGCCATGATTCAGTTGAGCTCCCTTCCCCTCGGTGTGTTCTTTACTGTAATTTGTTTAAGGAAAAGGCACGGCTGGTAGAATTTTTTTTCCTTTCGTAGCACTACATTTCGTAGGCTGCCTATGGATGACCAACAAAATCACCAAATTACATGATTCTTGTTGGATTTTGAACAAATAGTTCCCGATAATTTTGGTAAGTACTTGGATAGACAAGAAAATTTAGAAATATCCTTCTACATGCACATGATTTTGTTTCATATATAATCTTTATAGTTTCCAACTCGACCACTCAACTGATATCTAGACTTCCTAAAATCCGATAACGTTCAAATATGTGAAAAAACTCATTACAAATTCTGATGTTTTATATGTTAACATCCAAATGCAACCATAATTTACTAGTATTTTCTTTTGATAATTTAGCATATAGCATACAACAAAAAATATCACCCTTGCAATCAATCCATACTTCAATTACTAACAGGAATAGAACGAAACAGGAATAGAACAATATTGGAACAGATGCATATCAAATAATAAACTTCCTGACCAAACTTCTTACTGATCACACTTGAGAGGACTTCAACAGAATCACCCATGAGGTGGGCGAAAATATGCAAAGGCAGCAAAGAAAGCTTGCTCAATGGTGAGGACGAGCAGGAGGATCGCCCCAAACACAGAGAGGATTATCCACGGACTACTGAAATAGTCACGCACCAAACCTGCCCACCAGTTGTGCCACCGCGATTCATGATACCTCCTCACATCCATAAACAGGCCGTGCAGATAGTTGGTATCGTGAGCGTACTGAATCTTCTTACAGAGCTTATCAAAGAATCGCGCCGCCTCCTCGTCCGATCCCTGCCCGTTCATCACGACTCCGTTCAAGTGCAGTAGCCTGACATCTCTCGGTGCACGCATTATGCAGGCCATGAAGAGGGCATACGCAGTAATATACGGCTGGACAGGGAAGCAGTGCTCGAAGGCTATGAGGTTTCGGAACAAGGAGTTGCTGTAGTTGTAGATGTGCAGCGGTGGGATCTCCATCACACCTCTGTTGAATTTTATCTCCAAGAAGCTCTCTGCGCCCTGCCTGCTCTTAAACCTGACCCCTGCCTCCTGCAGCTCACTGGCACTGGGGATCCACTCTGGTGGTGACTCTTCAGCCGGTAGCTGTGCTTCTGTTGCGGATGGCAGCGCACGAGCCAAGGACGGCGGAAGAAGAGAGAGGTGAAATAGATGGAGCAGGTGATAGACATTTCTGATCGGTATTTTTACTGGATTCCGAGCTTTTTGGGGATAAAGAGATTCGAAGAGCTTCAAAGAAAGATCTATGAGATCAAGTTTCCCACGGTTCCGTAAGTTAAGCAGATTGAACAGTTTGTCGATGACCATGAAAGGAATTTGATTCTCAAGTTTGAGGAGATCATACCTGGCCATGCTCCAAATCCACAACTTACCCCCTACCATGACATTGAAATAGAATTCGCGAGCCTCCGAGTTTGAGGCATCGCCCGATAGCTTCAGTAAGAGGTAGAGGATGAAACACCCATCAAGAAGCAAGATCTCAAGAAACTCGTCGGGGGATGGCTTCCAATAAGCATCCATCATGTCCTGGTAACAGGTCCATGCTCTTGGCGCCAACACGGCCATCTTGTCGAGGCATTTGTCGAGCAGCTCGCTCGCTTGCTGATGAGGGTGTTTATGCTGAACTAGAAGGTAGCGAAGGCAATGCCATTTGATCTTTTGTGTGTCCGGCTTGTGTTGCTGTTTCCAGTGATAGGGGCCGATGGAAATGACTACGGGGTCATAGGCAGCATTATCGTCGCAGCGGATGTAATCGGGCACTCGAACTATGGTGCGTGGCTCTAACTCCGGCAGCTGCTGGCAGAACACCGATTGCATTTTTTCCTTCATGAGGCCGAGCCTCACAGCATCAAGATGTACAGATTCGGGGTCTTGGGCAGCGCGAGGATCTTCTTGTTCGGGCGGGCAGTCCAGAGAATCCACGTATGATTCGATGGCACGTCTGAGACTGTCAGGCAACCGAGCCCTGCCCATCGAGGCTACGGAGGATTCGCGTTGCTCTGTTGCTAGCTAGTTCTGGTCTGCTGCGGATGTTCTATATGTATATTCTCGTCGGCCGTTTTGTGGACTTCCATTTAGGTGAGGGTATGACTCTCTCTCTCTCTCTCCCCCCCCCCCCCATGAGAAAACAACGGCTAAATATCCTCTGCATTCTAAATATCCTCTGCATTCTATTAGCGAGTGTTAATAGAATACTTTTGAAATAAACAGGCGGGAGGAAGCCCTCGGTGTTCATTAGCAAGTGGATAATATAACCATACAAAGAGTAACAGAGTACGATCACTCATATGAGCGATTCTCATAATACATTAGTTATAAAAAGCCAAAAAAAAGAAAATAGATGATACATAGAAGCGACAATAGGTCTTGTCAGCGGTTCTTCTCATAAGGTGCGGAACAGATTCTTTCTCCATGTCTTACTGGATCAAGTGTAGCCGGGAGAATCCAGGTCATCTTCGGAGGAACCCCTGAGATATGTATGAGCTCCTCATCGGATGGTATATCTATCCAAAGAAAAAAGTCATGCATGATCAAGCGAGTGCAAGTATGTAATGAGCGAGCAGTAGAATTAAAAATTCTATTATTCCTCCCCAACCAAACGTTCCAACATAAAGCTGCTGTTAGGGTTCTGGTTTGAGTTGATGGTTGGCTAACTAGACCTAGTCTTCCCCCTATGTAATTTTCTTCCTCTATGTTTAAATTTATCCCAAGACATCTTGCATAGCGAATCCAGAGATGATTAGTGAAGCTACATTTTAGTATTAAATGGTTGGTGGATTCTCCATCTTCACTACATAGGACACAGAAATTGGGTCCTGACCATCCACGCCTTTGTAGTGCTGGCCATGTGAGCAGCACATTTTTATGGATTAGACAAAGAAATATCTTGGCTTTCAATGTGTATTTTGTATTCCATATCCAACATATGTCCTTAGAGTAGACTCTACTGTTCATAAACTGCTGATATGTGGATTTTACCGAGAAGCTCCATTCTTGTTCCATCTCTATATGGGTTGATCATTATTTGTCCCAGATGGTGTTATTTTATTCAGAAAAGTCCTTACTTCATGGATCTGTGATTCCTCTAGTATTGACATAGGGTATATTAGATTCAGTCGCCATCTCGCTCTTCCCTAGTGGGTAGCAACTACTGCATCCTTATCTAAGGATAATTCAAATGCTGCGGGAAACAAGATTTTGAGGGGGAGTTGTGTACACCAACGATCATGCCAGAATGCAATTTTTCGACCGTTTCCTAGTCTAAATTGCAGACTAGGCCATACAATGTGTTTGGTCTTGATCATCCCTCACCAGAAGTAGGAAGAATTTATGGAAGTTCTGTCCATCGCATACCATGTTTCTTTACGGGAACAATATTTGGCATGCATGAGTTTCTGGAGCCCCCCTCACGGCGAGAGATTAGGTGCCACCACCATTTAGCTAATAGCGATAAATTGAAAGTTCTCAAATCTAGAACACCAAGGCCTCCCGCAGTTTTAGGTCTGCATACATACTTCCAAGAAACAAGATGATATTTATTGGAATTGGCTATCCCATTCCATATAAATCTCCTTCTGATGTGATCAATTTTGTTTCTGACCCAGCATGGTAATAGGAAGAAGGACATATAGTATAGGGGGAGAGATGAGAGAACTGCGTTGAGCATGATAACCCTACCTCCTAAAGATAATAGTCCCCATCTCCAGCAATCTAGTTTCTTTTCGAAACAATCCAGCAGAGGGTACTAATCTTGTTTGGAGAGTTTTCCTGGTTTGATAGAGATACCAAGGTATTTCATTGGGAAACCTCATTCCTTACACCTAAATATCTCTAAAATAAAGTTCAAAGTAAGCTTCTTGTTTCCTAGACAGATTAGGAAACTCTTGGAAAACTTGATCTTCAGTCCCGACCATGTCTCAAAACAGCAAAGTCCCCATTTGATGTGTATCGCCTCACAAAGATTATCACCTCCAAATATGAGTGTATCATCTGCGTATTGGAGGTTGATATGTGATGTGGAGGTGGATCCTGCGAGGCCTTTTATTATGTCTGCATTTTTTATTTTTCTGAACATCATGTTGAGGCCATCAACGACGAGAGTAAACAGAAAAGGGGAAAGTGGGTCGCCTTGTCGTAACCCCCTCCTGAGTACTATTTCCCTTCCTGCTACCCCATTAACTAATATCTGTGTTTTGACAGTTGTGAACCATTCCCTTATCCATGAGACCCATTTTTCTCCAAAACCACGGAGGCGTAAGACCTCGAATAAGCAATCCCATTCTACCATATCATAAGCCTTCTCAAAATCGAGTTTGAGGATGTAACCATTCAACTTATACTTTTTGCAATGGTGAATGATCTCATGTGCTGTTGCTACGCCCTCCAATATGTTCCTTCCCGCGATAAACCCAGTCTGATAATCCCCAATCATAGTCTGCAATTTGGGTGCTAGTCTGTTGGAAATGATTTTTATAATGATTTTAATAGAGCAATTCACTAATGCAATGGATCTGTAGTCCCCGATCCACTTGCCTGATTCTTCTTGGGTATAAGTGTGATGAGTGAATAATTGATTCTGTCAAGTCTGGTGGAGTTTTGGTAGACTTCCTTGATCACTCTTTTAAAATCAAACTTAATTGTCTCCCAGAAAGTCCTGTAAAAGAACATAGGAAATCCATCCGGCCCCGGTGCCTTTTCAGGCCCCAATTCCCAAACTGCACGCTTAATTTCTTCTTCTTGGATCTCTAGCTCCAATTCGTGTAAGTTCGGGCAGATGGGCCAGGCATTCCTCTGTATTTGCAAGCTGAATAAGTTCTTTGTTCCAAATAATCTTTTAAAATGATGATATATATGGTCCTGTAATTGGGGTCCTCGGATAACTCCTTCCTCTGAATGTAATTCATCAATCTTATTGATTTTGCTGTTCATGGAAGCGGATTTGTGAAAGAATGCAGTGTTAGCATCCCCTTCCTTTAACCATTTGCATCGTGCTCTTTGTTTCTACATTATCTCATTGTTTCTATAGATTTCTTCTATATTTTTTTTCAGAAATCTAGTAATTTAGAGCTCTCTTCCTCACTGAGAGATTTTGTCTCTTCATGTTTCTCTAGAGTGTCTATTTCTTCTAGTAATTTAGTTTTGTGCTCTCGTGATAAAAGGCGATGTCTTTTCTCCCATCTCCATAATATTCTGCGAAGACTCCGAAATTTAATACATATGTTGCTCGTAGCATCTGCCCCCGAGGTCTGTTGTGACCAGCTCTCTTTGACGAGTTTATGGACCTCCTCATGCTCTAGCCATCATTTCTCAAAATAAAATCTTCTCTAATGTGTTTGATGTTCTCTAGATTCTAGGCAAATTGGTACATGATCAGAAGTGATGTGCTCAAGTGCTTTGAGATTTGAGAGGGGAAATTGCATATCTCAGTCCTGGCAAATTAGTACCCTGTCCAATTTGGCTAAATTTGGGTTTTTCCTTATATCCGACCATGTAAATTGACGGTTGATCAATGGAAGGTTGGTAAGCTGAAGAGCTGAGATGACCTCATTGAACATCTCTCTGTCTCGTGGGTGACGGTCGTTCCTCTTCTTTCGTGAACGAATCGATTGATATTGAAATCCCCTCCTATGATCCAAAGAGAGTTCTATCTACTCCTTATATCCCTAAGTTCCTCTCAAAAAAGAGGACGGGAGTGGGTGTCATTAGGTCCATAGACTACTGTGATTGTTTGGATCCATCCATCAGAGAGTCTCTTCATCCTTACTGAGAGGGAGAACTGTCCTTCCCATGTGTCTATTAAGGCAAACTTATAGTTATGCCGATTAAGAGCGCACCTGATGCACCATAGACATTTTTATAATGGAATTTAAATGAGCTGTTGAGACCAATAGATTTTAGCATTTTCTGGGATGGATTAGTTAGTTTGGTCTCTTCCAAACAAAGTGTGTCAATTTTGTTGTTTCGAATGACTTATGCAACCATACGCCGTTTGATTGGGCTACCCAATCCCCTAACATTCCAGAACATACAGTTCATTGGATTCTTTTGAGATAACTTCTCCATAACCAATAGTTATTAAACCCTTGGGTTATTCTCTTCCCTAAACTTAGGTTTGTCTAACGATTTAAGTTGTAAAAGAATATTATTGGTCTCTATATCCTCTTGTCCCATGTCAATATCACATATCTTGGCCGTAGAGATTAACTCATTATCGGAAATTAATTTGAGTATATCAAAATTTAACTGAAAAGTACCTGGGGCGAGTTCCGAAATGACTGCTTTGCGTCTGGCAGCTGATTTTGCAATCTGGCCAGCTTTATACTGTTGGCCTCCCCTCTTCTCCTCCAGTCTCCTGCTCCTTCTGTTTGGAGTGATTTCAGGAATTATTTGTATTTTGCGGCTCCCCTCTTCCTGTTCTGGATTTTTGTTTGTATCATCTATGACTGGTCCTGTGACTTCTTCTTGCCCTGACTCCTTTGCTTGAAGTGTATCCACTAGGGGCATGGTTAAGTTTTCTGGAGAAGTTTCATGTATGGCATGGGTACTGGATTGGATCTGAATTTTTTTCCTGTCTCGTATCCTCTTTGGGAGACGGGAGGCCTGTCTGCGCCGTGTCTTTATGGGTATTCTTGTTTGTTCCCTCTTTATCACGTTCTCTAGTAATTTTGATATTGTGTCCCGGGCAAAATCTTTATCCAGATTTTTGAGGTGTATGAGGAGGCCCAAACAATCACTAGTAGCTAGTTGTATTGGGAGTGTTAATAGAATATTACAATATCAAAAAGTACATAAGATAAGTAGAAAATAAGAAATCCAACCAAAAAGATGCAACAGGCTATGCCACTACATGAATGCTCCACAAAACTAAATGTAGCATTAGCCTACATAGTGCTGTCAGTGGTCACTCCTCGCGGTCCACATTGCCTCCTCAGTGCTCTTTTGCTATTGGACTGATATCATGTAAATAGTTATCGTCATTCTCAGATATCGATACCCTTTTCCTGTCACAGAGCTGACCTTTCCAATAAGTAATATCAATTATAAGCACAACACTCAACAGCATATGTTGTATTATTGAACGTTATATGATTCCTTTTTCTCCAAATATTCAAGCAAACAGCTGGGACCAATAGAACTACTATGCCCTTTGCCCCCTGGTCCCGTGGATCCTTGTATAGACGCTATCAGTTCCGGACTTATCTATTCGCAACTTAAAGAGAGAAGCACACTTGATCCATACTGTCACTGAATAAGGACACTCTAAAAACCGGTGGCGTACCTCCTGATTGTGGCTTTTACACAGCACACGGTAACTTGGGCCCAGTCATCCTCTCTTTTATAAGTTTTTCTAAGTGAGAATGACATCCTTAACTAGCAGCCATATGAAGACGCGCACTTTCAGAGGACTCTTAGACTTCCATAATGCATTTGCATGGGGTAACCGACTTCCCCCATCTATCAGGTATTGATAGGTGGAATTGAATATGAAGATGCTAGTGCTGCCTGTCATCCACGAAGCCGTCTCTTCTACCGAAGCATCCAACACAACGCGTTGCAACATGTCCTTGAGTCTCTTTTATCTTCTAGTTGTGCAATGCTAGTAGTTCTCTCTAAGGCCAATTTCCACCTTCCCCTCTTCCAGTAATCTTGAACTATGGCATTGAGGATATGACTCTCGACATAGTGCAGAAACTTCCACTTAGGTAAGGGGACATCTTCCTTACAAAATTCAGGTTGTGAATGAGACTACAGATTTAGATGGTTGAACAAGAAGATGAGATAGCCGACCATTGACTTTTTGTATGTTATTCATATTGGTAGGAATGAGAATGAATGCGTATCAATTCTTGGCTCATCCTATTCAATATTTGATCAAGTGGATTAAAAAAATAACGTTTTCTTATACGCATCACAATTTATAACTACCGATTAATACATATAATTGTAAATACATAATTTCTTTAGAATCAAAATTTTATCAATTTTAAAATTCATTTTTCATCTAATAAAATGGATATAAAATGTTATAATAATCGAAAATTGTTAAATTCATTTCTATTTGATTGAAATTCAATCAAACTAAAATCTAATTTATGTCTATTTAATTGAAAACCAAATCAAAGCTAAAATATAATTTATGTCTATTGGATTAAAAATCAAACCAAAACTAAAATCTAATAATGGATATGAGTGAACCCCTATCTGGATCGATATCATAATAAAAATAAATTTGGAAAAGAAATATTAGAGATAATAGAAATAGATTGTCAATGTAGGAAAATTTCCTAAGTCATCTCTAATATTTTGTGTTGGCCATGTAAAAGTCATTATCTCCAATATTTTCGTGCGGGCAATTCATACTGCAGACTCGGTCATTCTTTCCTGTGGGCTAACTATAAAATGCATACTTCATTCCAATGAGTTTTCTATTGAATATGACTTCATCAGGTCCAATAAATTTGCTATGAAATTGTTAGATACTACTCGTTCCAATGAGTTTCCTATTGAATATGACTTCGTCGTCTCTTGCATGTCAACAATCAAACCATTTAATACGACAAACATTGCTTGACATTCCTGCGGACTGATTATAGAATACGAAATCTCTTCACTGTTTCCAACGGAAAATGTGTATTTTTTGAACCACCATGATATTAAAAGGGAATCAAGTAAACAATTTTAAAGGGAATCAATTTAAAACGACCTCCAAGTCGTTGAAAGGGAACTAAATAAATAAAACTATTCCCCAAGCCGTTAGACAGGGAAAGTTAACAACTTTTGTTTTTATGAGGAGAAGGCAACTTGAAGTCATCTTGTACAAGGAAAGTCAACAACTTTATGTATCACCGAGAATATGTATTGTTAAGCTTTGTATCTCGAAGAAAAGGACAATAAAGACTATATATTTCCTTTCTTTTGATGTTATATGTAGATCAGACGTTCCCCTTTAAATAGAGTCTAATTAACAATAAACTCTTGAGTTTATCGAAAACTATAAACTCAAGAATAATGAAATCCAATCATATTAGATTATTTTTTTTAATTAATCTATAATTTGGGGCCACACATGTAGACAATTAAAATGTGTGTGCTATCATTTAATTAAGCCAAGTCTAAATTTTGTGGTCTAATTAATAATTGATTAATTGGCTTAAAGGGTATAATAATCATGAGATTATTGTGTAGATACTATTAGATAATTATTACTTCTATGAGGGGCGGAAGGGTAATTATGGTTAAAATTATAACTGCCCTAAAGTTTATAATTAGGGTTATGGTCCCCGTTTTACCATGACGTATTCTGATTTCTCAAAATCCTCTCAGAGAGAATTCTAAGGAAGGATCTGGTGGCTAGAATTGGAAGACCATAACGCAAGGGTTCTCTTTCCGCAAGATTTCTACATCAATGGATTCATGTATGCTTCCGTTTTTAATTTTGTACTCATGGTATTAATCAGGAGATTCAAGAATATACAAAATTATTTCTTTTATTTCGGATCTATCAATTGATAAATTATTTTTATTTCGGATTTATCAATTGATAAATTATTTCTATTATGGATTCCAACAATTGGTATCAGAGCCTACTCCTTGATTAATTCTTTAAGTAATCAATTGAATTTAAAGTTTTGTACTGTTCATATAATATTTTTTTTTTAATTGTACAGAATTTGGATTCTACTGTTCATAAATTTTTTTTTACTGTACAGAATTCGAATTTTACTGTTCATATAAATTTTTTTTCACTGTACAGAATTCCGATTTTACTGTTCATTAAATTTTTTTTTAAAATTGTATAGAATTCAGATTCTACTGTTCATAAATTTTTTTTTACTGTACAGAATTCGGATTTTTCTGTTCATATAATTTTTTTTTTTACTGTACAGAATTCTGATTTTACTGTTCATTAAAAAAAAATTTAATTGCAAATTTATGACATTAATATTTAAATTATTGATCTAGCACTTTAAATAGGCTAATTAAAGCGAGAAATCACCAAAGTGATATCTCTCGTGTAGATTAGTTTGTTCGGAGTGTTAGATATTTGTGTGTATGTGATTCATGAGGATATTGACTGGCCCAAAGGAAAGTTAATATTTGACCGAATTACACGCGCACCAGTGATGATAAATATGTGATGATTATAAATGTAATCTAATGTGAATAATAAACCAATCCAAAGATAGGTTTTTTATTTGACATAACTTATCATCAATATTTGATCACTACAACAAGAGTACCACTTACAGTTACTATTACTGTCCAAAGACTTGTTATTAATGTTGTGCTAGGTATCTTGAAATGTCATAATTTATTTTTTAAATTTAAAGATTAAGTGTTTAATTGCTTGTTTTATGTGAGCATAATGTTTTATTCGATTTATTTTATTTTTGTTCTCTATTCAGCTTTTATATCTGCTACTTCTGTATCTGCTAACATGAGCAATGTTCCTATGTTAAATGGGACTAATTTTAAGGACTGGAAAGAGAATATGATGATTCTCTTGGGCTGCATGGATCTAGACTTAGCTTTGAGAATGCCCAAACCTAATGAACTCAATGAGGAAAGTACTCAGCAGGATGAGATTTATTGGGATAAGTGGGAGTGTTCAAATAGGCTAAGTCTTATGATCATCAAGCGCGGTATTCCAGAAGCTTTTAGGGGTGCAGTAACTGATGAGGTTACCAATGTCAGTGAGTTCCTTGCAGAAATTCAGAAACGTTTTGCTAAAAACGATAAGGCTGAAACAAGCACGTTTTTAACAAGCTTGATTTCAATGAAGTATAAAGGTAAGGGTAATGTTCGGGAGTACATCATGGAGATGTCTCATCTTGCTTCAAAACTTAAGGCTCTGAAACTCGAGTTATCTGATGATTTACTCGTACATCTGGTTCTCATATCTCTTTCTGCACAGTTTAACCAGTTAAGGTTAGTTATAACTGTCAAAAGGAGAAATGGACTCTTAATGACTCATTTCATTTTGTGTGCAAGAGAAAGAGAGATTGAAGTAAGAAAGGACCGAAAGTGCTTACCTCCCTAGCACTTCCAAGGATAAGGATAAATGAAAGAATAAGGATAATAAGGTTGCTACTTCTAAGGGTCTAGAACAAAAAAAACAGAAAGCTGAGGCAACATGTTTCTTTTGTGGCAAGCCTGAATGCACTAAGAAGGAATGTATCAAGTATGTCGCTTGGCTTGTTAAGAAAGGTACGTTTCTTACTTTGGTCTGTTCTGAAGTTAATTTAGCTTCAGTACCTAGAAACACATAGTGGTTAGATTCTAGTGCTACTACTCACATTTGTATTTCTATGCAGGGTTGCCTGAGTTATCGAAAGCCAAGTGATGCAGAAAAATGCATCTATGTCGGAGACGGCTAGTCGGTAGAAGTAGAGGCAATAGGACACTTTAGATTATTATTGAAAACTGGTTATTTTTTGGATTTAATAGATACTTTTATTGTACCGTCTTTTAGACGGAATTTAATTTCAGTTTCTGTTTTGGACAAATCAGGTTATTGTTGTTCATTTGGAAACAATAAACTTACGTTATCTATTAATTCAAATATTGTTGGAACTGGTTTACTTAATATTTATGATAATCTATATTTGTTGGAAACTATTTTGTCCTATAATAAAACCTTGCATGTGGAGTCACGAGGTACAAAGCGTAAATTGAATCAAGATAATTCGGCCTCATTGTGGCACAAACGCCTAGGTCACATCTCTAAATCAAGAGTTGAGCGACTTGTGTCCAATGAGATTTTGGAATCACTTGACTTTTCGGCATCTTGGAATGGTCAACAGTACTTTATAACATTCATAGACGATTATTCAAGATATGGCTACCTATTTTTTATACATGAGAAATCACAGTCATTGGACGTGTTCAAAAAATTTAAAGCAGAAGTTGAGTTACAACTCAACAAAAGAATAAAGAGCGTCAGATCTGACCATGGTGGTGAATACTATGGCAGATATGATGGATCAGGTGAACAACGCCCAGGACCGTTTGCTAAACACCTAGAGGAATGTGGGATTGTCCCTCAATACACCATGCCAAGATCACCTAGCATGAATGGTGTAGCAGAAAGACGAAACCGAACTCTTAAGGATATGGTAAGAAGTATGATTAATCATTCTACTTTACCAGAAAAACTCTGGGGTGAAGCAATCAAAACGGCAACTTATATCCTGAATCGGGTACCAACTAAAGCAGCTGCTAAAACGCCTTATGAGCTTTGGACGGGTCGAAAGCCCAGTCTAAAGCATTTTCATATTTGGGTATGTCCAGCTGAAGCGAGACCTTATGAGCCTCATGAAAGGAAATTTGACTCTAAAACAGTTAGCAGCACTTTATTGACTATGCAGAGCGATCAAGGGGTTTTAAATTTTATGATCCTGCTATTGGATCAATTTTTGAGACGGGAACTGCAACATTTTTTGAGGATGTTGAGTTTTGGGGGAGAAATCATGCAAGAAATATTGTCTTTAAGGAGGAAGAGGGATCTGCTATTGCTTTTGATAATGTACAGGTTTCAATACCTATCATTGATCAAGAAGTAAATTTGGATCCTCAACCAATAGACAATATTATTCAACCCTTAAATCCAAATGATAAAATTATTCCTGAAGAACAAACTCAACAACCTCAAGATAATACGCCATTAAGGCGATCCACTAGAGAGATGAGAAGTGCAATTCCGGACGATTATATCGTATATCTTCAGGAACATATGGAAGAAAGTGGAATGAAGGAAGATGATCCAATCAACTTCCATCAAGTTATGAAAAGTTTCAACTCTCAGAAATGGTTTGAAGCTATGAATGAAGAGTACAAATCAATGCAAGACAATAAAGTTTGGGAACTTGTCCCATTACCAGCTGGTGCGAAACCCATTGGTTGTAAATGGATATTTAAAACCGAACGGGATTCAAATGGTAATGTGGAAAGGTACAAAGCACGTCTTGTAGCTAAATGTTTTGCTCAAAAGGAAGGAATTGACTTCAAAGAGATCTTCTCTCCAGTTTCTACGAAGAACTCCTTCAGGATAATCATGGCACTAGTTGCACATTATGATCTTGAGTTACATCAGATGAATGTTAAGACAACGTTTCTCAATGGCGATATTGACGAAACAATTTATATGGTACAACCAGAAAACTTTGTGTCGGAAGACTCAAAAAATATGGTTTGTAAATTAACTAAATCCATTTATGGGCTCAAGCAAGCTTCTTGTCAGTGGTACTTCAAGTTTCATCAAATCATTGTCTCGTATGGTTTTGAGACAAATCTTATGGATGAATGTGTGTATCACAAATTCAGTGGGAGTAAGTATATTTTCTTGGTTTTATATGTCGATGACATATTGCTAGCCACAAATGATATAAGGATATTGCACGACACCAAGATTTTTTTGTCAAAATATTTTGAGATGAAAGATCTTGGTGACGCCTCCTTTGTTTTAGGAATCCAGATACATCGAGATCGTTCTAGGGGTGTTCTAGGATTGTCACAAAGGAACTATATCGATAAAGTCCTCCAAAGGTATGGGATGCAAAATAGTGATCCAGGTGATACCCCTGTCGCTAAAGAAGACAAATTCAGTCTCAGTCAATGCCCTAAAAATAATTTAGAAATTCAAGAAATGCATAAGATTCCTTACGCTTCGGCTGTAGGGAGTCTAATGTATGCTCAAGTATGTACGCGTCCGGATATTGCGTACATTGTTGGCATGTTAGGCAGATATCTAAGTAACCCCGGAATGGATCATTGGAAAGCAGCCAAGCGGGTTATGAGATATTTACATAGAACAAAAAAGTACATGCTTACATATAGGAGATCAGATCAGTTAGAGATCATTTGGTACTCTGACTCCGATTTTGTTGGATGCCAAGACAACAGAAGATCCACATCAGGCTATATTTATCTGTTGGCTGGTGGAGCAATTTCTTGGAGGTCTGCGAAACAGACACTCATAGCTTCATCCACCATAGCAGCAGAGTTTGTAGCATATTATGAGGCATCCAATCAAGGAGTATGGATGCAAAATTTTGTCACTGGGCTGCGTGTTCTGGATGGTATTGAAAAACCACTGAAAATATTTTGTGACAATAAATCGACAGTTTTATATTCCAATAACAACAGGAGCTCCACAAAGTCAAAACACATTGATATCAAGTTCCTAGTTGTAAAAGAAAGAGTACAGAGTGGACAGATATCCATAGAGCGCATTGGAACAAACTCCATGATAGCGGATCCGCTTACAAAGGGATTACCACCCAAGGTCTTTCATAAGCACACTGCTCATATGGGTGTTATCTTATTTAAGGATATTCAAATTTAGTGGGAGTTTGTATTATTTATTGTTTATTGCTCTATGTTATGTTTAGATTTTATCTATACATTTGTATTATGTTCTGCAGAAAATAAAGTATTCAGCTTATTACACTCTGTTAAAATTATACTAAAGAATTGATCTCAATAAAGTTAAGTAGGACCAGTTGGAAATAGGCATGAATAGATCACATTGCATGTAATTTCCATGCTACGTACTCATGATTGATCTATGTCATTTAGCTGTGCTGATATATGTGACCATTGATCGGTCTAGTAACAATTGATGTAATAAAGGTCGCTTTGATTCTATGTCAGTATAGTAAATGGACGAGATTGTTTCGGATATACCCTAAGGACATGATAGCAAATTTTGAGCTCATACGGTTAAACACTTTTATTGGATTACATATGTGGCCCAGTGGGAGATTGTTAGATTAATTTTTATAATTAATCTATAATTTGGGGCCACACATGTAGACAATTAGAATGTGTGTGCTATCATTTAATTAAGCCAAGTCTAAATTTTGTGGTCTAATTAATAATTGATTAATTGACTTAAAGGGTATAATAATCATGAGATTATTATGTAGATACCATTAGATAATTATTACTTCTATGAGGGGCAGAAGGGTAATTATGATAAAAATTATAACTGCCATAGCAGTTTATAATTAGGGTTATGGTCCCCGTTCTACCACGACGTATTCTGATTTCTCAAAATCCTCTCAGAGAATTCAAAGGAAGGATCTGGTGGTTAGAATTGGAAGACCATAACGCAAGGGTTCTCTTCCCGCAAGATTTCTACATCAATGGATTTAGGTATGTTTCCGTTTTTAATTTTGTACTCATGGTATTAATCAGAAGATTCAAGAATATACAAAATTATTTCTTTTATTTCGGATCTATCAATTGATAAATTATTTTTATTTCGGATTTATCAATTGGTAAATTATTTCTATTACGGATTCCAACATTAATTTGATCAAAGTATCATAATTGTTCAGTAATATGAAAAGAATAATCTACGATGACAATAGACATATTCTACAATGCAGAAATATAGACACAGACAACGATGCATCTTATGAAGCATAGACACTGGTATGGACATGAGTTCAATGACATCAAATTTAAAAATATGGGGTGGGTAGGAGACAGGGCTATATATATGTACATACATAACAAAGAGGAAACAACTAATACTACAATTATAAAATAATGCATAATTTAGATGAGACGGTCATTGTTTTTTCATCCACCGGTGTTATGGTTAGCCCATTATACTAAAAACCTTTAGTATATATATGAATAAAAAAAACTAAAGATATATATATATATATATATTATATATATATATATATATATATATATATATATATATATATATATATATATATATATATATATATATATATATATATATATATATATATATATATATATATATATATATATATATATATATATATATATATATATATATATATATATATATATATATATATATATATATATATATATATATATAGAGGGATTACTATAGGTGAGCCGCCACCTCAGGAAAAGTTACGTGAGCTAGCGGCAAAATTAAAATAATCCAATAATTTTTCTTCAATTTTTCTTTATAATTACTATCTCTACCTGCTTAACTTTTATCGGATTAAATTTCATAAATTTTGGAGTTCATTTACCATTTCATCAAGTGCATACAAAATATTGTATTCATTGAAAACCATTAATTTTGTGTTAACTTGATGGAGGACCAAATCGAAACTAAAACCCAAGGAATTGGGTATGAGTGAACCCTAGGGGGTCGAGATCATAATCCAAAAGAATTTTTTTTTAAAAATTATTAGAGATAGTAAAAATGAACTGCAGCTCAGATAACTTGAGTGAGCTGTCAGCTCATTTCCATTTTTCTCATATATATATATATATATATATATATATATATATATATATATATATATATATATATATATTAAATTTGTAAGTAAACTAAAAAGTGTGAGAAATTTCCATGTGTTAAAAAAGTGTTTGAGTTGTCTTAATTTAAATGTATTTTATAAAATTGAGGGCAAGATTAAGAAACATTCAACACATGTCCGAATAAGGATGGACCCAAGGACAGAGTTATTCGGTGGTTGAGACATTACAATACTAAAATAGATATGTTTGTTCAATAACTCATGTCTATATTCTTTAAATTCTATGTAGATTTATGACATAATAATGTAAATAATATTTCTTTTAGTAATTCTTAGTTCAATCCATTAACAGTGAGACAAACACGTTATCTTTTTTTATCATCAAAAAGCAAAGTCAATGTATGCACCCGCATCACACTCGTAGGGCAGCAAATTTCAAATGAAATCAACATCCAGAGACTGAGTTTTGTCATTGTTTTTGGAATTTAAAATAAAATATAAATTATTTAAATGAGATATTATTTCAAACAATCATTTAGCCATCTATCATTTATAATCATGATTTTCATAATCGAAAATCAAAATCTGAGGATGGAGTTGTCAAATTGAGGATTTTGGAGGGGGCTTGAAATTTTTTTGAAAATTAAAGAATACTAGGTTTTGTTGGGGACACAAAGGAATTCCAAAAAGTACATGTAAATTAAAAGTATCATGTAAATTAACGTGTAAATTCATTTTGGGACGTCGACTCTTACTGCTGGTCGGCAACTCTCTGCGGCAAATATCTAATCTCTAATTTCTCTCCTTCCAAAAGATCCCCAAAAATCCCCTCTTATGTCATATTTATAGATTTTAGAATTTTCTTCAAGATAAGGATAGAATCCCAATCAAATCCATTTCTGAAGTTATATTTAGATACGAAATTTTTGATTCCAAGTAGTTGGATATGATTAGAATTGAAATTCGAATTGAAATCTAGAAAGAAACTCAACTTAGAAATTAGAATAGCCCTACGTGCGCGAGGCTGTCAATAGCCTCGCACGGGGCTATTAGCCTCACGCAGGGCTGCTTTCTTTGCGCGGGCTATTTGCCTCGCGCGGGGCAACTAGCCTCGCGTGCGCGAGGCTATTTCGCCCCATGTGGCTTTTTCGTTTGCTTTTCGATTTTCTCCGCCTACAGATGAGATCCAAGCACTTCTCCTTCTCAGCTCTCTACATATAGTTGGGAGATGTTGGTTGTGTCACTTAGCAAATTGGCTCCAAATGACGAACTTACCATGGAAATGGTGAAAGAAAGTTTACTTAATGAAGAAATCAGAAGGATAGAAGGTTATCCTTCTAGTCAAATGAAGCAAATATTTCCAAGAAGCAACATCGTGGAAGAGGCAAAAGTAAGAACCCACATAGTAAAGACTAATCCAGAGGGCGATCGAAGTCTCAGAAAGATATGACTTGTCGGTACTGCGACAAATCAGGACACAAGAAATCCAAGTGTAGAAAATGAAAATATGATCAAAAGGCACCCAAAGACAAAGATGACGAAGGAGAGCCGAAGAAAGAAGAGCCAAAAAAAGAAGAACAAGATATCCAACTGCCGTTGCCACTAGTGATATCTTCTTCATTGGAGATGATGTCAATTTCGGTGCATCCCATCATCTCACTTCACATGGTAACTTCTTCTCAACCTATGCTAGTGGAGATTTTGGCATGGGAAATGATGGTTCATGTAAGATCATTGGTGGTTTAGAGTCTAACATGGTTGCTGGTTGACACTCAAGGATGTGAAATATGTACCTAATATTCATCTCAATCTTATTTCGGCCAGCAAACTCGATGACGAAGACTATGTTAGCAAGTTTGAAAATGGAAAGTGGAAGCTCTCAAAAGGCTCATTGGTCATAGCATATGGGAATAAGTAAGGGACATTCTACAAAACTCAAGCTAAGTTGTGCAAAGTAGAAGCAAATATTGCAGATGAATCCTCCACCAATCTACGACACAAGCGTCTTGGACACATGAGTGAGAAAAAATGCAAATCTAGCAAGAAAGCAAATTCTGCCTGAGGCAAGAGGTATATATCTTAAAAATTGTATATATCGCATTTCTGATAAACAACATAGAGTTGCTTTTTGAAATATCCCTCCATCGACAAGAAAGAATATTTAGATCTCATTCATACTGATGTTTACTCTATGACTGAGAAATCCTTGGATGGTGCACAATAGTTTATTACCTTGGTTGATGATCACTCTAGAAAGATGTGGGCTTTTCGGCTAAAGACCAAAGATTAAGTATTGGATGCTTTCAAAGAATTCCATGTGAATGCTGAAAGAGAATTGGTAGGAAACTCAAGTCAGTATTCTGACAATAGCGGTGCATACCGTGGGCCATTTGAAGAGTACTGCAAAAGGTACGACATCAGATTTGAGAAGAAAATATCAAAAACTCCTCAACAAAATGGAGTTATAAAGAGAATGAACTGAACCATTGGAGGAAGAGTTCGTTATATGCTCTCTCATGTGAAGCTACCTACTTTCTTTTGGGGAGAGGTAATGAAGACAGCGGTATACTTGATCAACCGTTCTCCATCTGTTCCACTAGAAGGTGATGTCCCGGAGAATGTTTGGCTAAGAAAGAATGTGCCATATGAGCACCGGAGGGTCTTCAAGTACAGAGCTTTTGTACACATTCCAAAAGATGAGAGGTCGAAGCTCGACAGCATCAAGACAATACATCTTCCTCGGCTACCCAGAAGAAGAGTTCGGGTGTAGGTTATGGGACCCAGCTATAAAGAAAATATTCATAAGCAGAGATGTTGTGTTCTTTGAGGATCAAACAATAGAAGATATTGAGAAGCAAGAGAAACCGAAGTTTGTTACTCGTCAGCTAGAAGACCTAGATCTAGTTTTGCCACCTATAGAGTATGGTGATAATGTGGAAGATGTGCAACTAGAGTACACGCCACAAAATATTCCTGTTGATACAGAGCCAACTAAAGAAAATGAATCAGCTGATGAAGAAGCAGCAACAAAACCTTTCTTGAGGAGATCTAGCAAACAACGGTAAGCCTCATCAAGATATCCATCAGACAAATATGTGATGACTACTGACAGAGGGGAACCAGAGTCCTATCAAGAAGCCATGATAAATGTGCATCAGGATGAGAGGTTTAAAGCTATGCAAGAAGAGATGAATTCTTTGCATGAAAACCACACATATGATCTAGTTTCATTACCAAAAGGAAGAAAAGCACTCAAGAATAAATGGATGTATAAGCTAAAGACCGATGACAATAGCTTACAACCGCGATACAAGGCGCGCTTGGTCGTGAAGGATTTCAGCCAAAAGAAAAGAATTAATTTTGAAGAAATATTTTCTCGTGAAGATGTCTTCAATCCACGTTGTTCTTGGCTTGGCAGCAAACATGAATTTAGAGATCGAACAACTTGATGTGAAAACTGCATTCCTACATGGTGATCTAGAGGAGGAAATCAATATGGAGCAGTCTGAAGGTTATCAGAAGAAAGACAAAGCTGATCTTGTGTGCAAGATCAAGAAGAGCTTATATGGACTAAAGCAAGCACCTAAACAGTGGTACTAGAAGTTCGAATCCTTTATGGTGAATTATGGATTCCACAAGACCTTCACATACCATTGTGTCTTTATAAAGAGATATGTTGAAGGTGACTTTCTCATTCTTCTTTTATATGTTGATGATATGCTAATTGTCGGATAGGATACCAAGAAAATTGTCAGTTTAAAGAGTGCTTTGAGTAAATCTTTTACAATGAAGGATTTGGGAGCAACAAAATAGATACTTGGTATGACAATCTCTTGTGACAGGAAAAGCAAGAAAATTTGAGTGTCACAAGAAAGATATATAGAGAAGTTGTTGGAGAAATTTAAAATGTAAAATGTAAAGCCGGTCAGCACTCTGCTCGCAGGACATTTTAAATTAAGTTCTCAGCAATGCTCGACAACTAAAGAACAAAAAAAAGAAATAAATATGATTCCTTGTGCATCTATAGTTGGGAGTCTGATGTATGTTATGGTCTGCACCAGACCTGTATTGCCCATGCCGAGTCGTTAGTCGATTCCTATCAAATCCAGGAAAGGAGCACTGGGTGACAGTGAAATAGATTCTCAAGTATCTTCGAGGCACGTCCAAATTATGTTTATGTTTTAGATAAGGCAAACCACAACTAGATGGATATACATATGCATATATGGTTGGAGATCTTGACTCTCGAAAGTCCACTTTAGGTTATATGATGACATTTTCATTGGAAGCAGTGCTCTGGCAATCTAAATTACATATGTAGCTCTATCAACAACTGAAGCTGAATATATTGCTACTACAGAGGCATCCAAACAATTTCTCTAGATAAATAATTTACAGAAAGAGTTAGAACTTATTCAAGAGAAATACTCACTTTACTGTGATAGTCAAAGTGTCATTCATCTAACGAAGAATCCCAATTACCATTTTCGGACCAAACATATTAATATGTGATATCACTTGATCCGAGATGTGTTAGAGTCTGAGTTGCTACAACTCGAGAAGATCCATATAGACAACAATGGTTCAGATATGATGACAAAATCTCTTCTTACGGAGAAACTTAAAGCTTGTCGGAAGAAAGGAGGATTGGTTGTGTCTCCCACCTAGTCGACAAGGGGGAGATTTGTTGGAATTCCCTCATAGTGGGATCAAAACTCCTATAAATAATAATGATGGAATTTGAAAGGTCATATTGGAAGATGTAAAGTTACATCGGAATATGTAAAGTCACAGAGGAAGATATAAGGTTTTAGTGAGTTTGAAGTTTGCTTTGGAAATTTGCAAGAGCAATTAGTGCAATGTATTGGAAAGTGACAAGGAGGGGGCTATATAAAGGGCCCTATGGTTTGAAGCAAAATACAAGTAAGAAATTATGAAAGTTTGATCGAAGAGAGAAAGTAAGCAATTTGATATTTCAGTCCAGCAGAAAGTTTCAACCTTGATCGAAAGGCAAACACTATTCGATCGAGGCGAAATCTCATAAAGCTATTTCTAAGGTGTTGAGACTCACATCCAACGGTTGGATCATCGATCCGGATTCTCTTCTATTCTCTGTTAATCACTTATCTCGGTGAGTTCATTTCATATTATCCACTCTTTTTGAGTGAAGTAATATTGTTGATTGTTGAAAATTGTTATTCTTCTAGTGATATCTAGAGACGATCCTTTTATAACCTCATTATTTGGAAATAGTAAAAAATTAGATCTGGATCAAGTCCCGTGGTTTTTCCCCTTAGTGGATTTTCCATGAAAAAAATCGTGTGTCTCATTTATTTTCTTATTATTTCTTATTTTTCATTTTATCATATCCAAAATTGAAAAAATTATTTTGCAACTTTAATAGGTTTTCCTAATATACTCATATGTACTCCCAGTTTTATTACACAAAATTATCATCCATCTATCACTCAAAAAATCCAACATCTCCACAATCTCGAGTAGGATAGGACAATGAACGGGTCCAAAGCCAGTTGTTAACCAACCCTAGCTACTTAAATTTTGAATTAAAAAAAAAAAATTGACTTAGAGAAAGAAATTTTGACTTAGAAAACATCTCAGATTCACCCACCCCATGCTGATCATTTTCTTCCAATGTTAAGAATTACAAACCATACCATTCACTTTTCACCAAAATTGCAATTTTAAACTCTATTCTCTACATCTTCGGATTCCCAGCCTAGCAAACATATGTATGGAAAATTTTTAGTTCCAGCAACAACGTAAAAACTAATACTGGAATAAAACAAATAAATTCTACTAAATTTACTAATCTCAATACAAATGTGTTACATTCTCAACTAAAGTTCAACAAAAATCCAACGACCAAAAATAAATTCTTGAAAATTTAAAGCAATGCTTATAGCAATTTGAACTACTGTCGATAAAATAAGAATTCATTACAACCTGCAAGCATTTCGAAGTAATGTATAAAGAGTAATAGTAGATAGACCTCGTAACTGAAAAGAGAGAGAATTATTTTACACTGATTTTTTTCCTCCAAAGGGATAAAAGAAAATTGATAAATAAATTCAGTTTAGGCTAAGGGGAATTTATTTCAATGCCACGTCAGAAAAACAATTTTTTTTATACCCCAAAATTTCCCATCTTGTCTATACTCCTCAAACCCTTTTTCTTTCTTTCTTTCTTTTACTTCCTAGTATATAAATATATGTACTTGCTGTATTATACTTTTTTTTTTTTTCTTTTTGTTGAAACTCCCAAAATTTTTTTTTTTTTTTTCTTTTTGTTGAAACTCCCAAAATTGCGGTTTTTTCATGCATCTAATGTTCTGCTCATACGAAGATTGAAACCAAAAAATGATTTAAGAGGGATTTAATAAGTCTTTCTTTTAATAAGATGGAGGAGACCTAAGCCTCCATTAATGACTCGATCACTTGAAAAAAAAATTTAACCTTTATATTTGAAAATTTGAGGTAGGCTTAGTTAAACATTTACTAATCCTTTCTAATTCTCTTTCTTGCCTCATAATATTTTGCCATTACTTCATTCACTCCAAATTAAGAATCCATAGCTATTATAGTATTTTTATTTTTTATTTTTATTTTTTGGATAGATTTGCTTCGATCATGTGATCTTAATGGTATAACAGGTGTTGAAGAAGGTGATTAGGGGTTGTTTTTCATTTTGTAGGGGGGTTATGGTGTTATGTGATAGTTACGGTGTGAAAGTTTTCATCTTAATTTGTCCCGTCAAGTATAACTTACTATATAAGCTTCTACCTTGTTATATCTCGTACTTGTGTTGCGACGAGCAAATAGTTTAAAATCCTCTGAAAATGGAGAAAAATCTCTTTTGTTAACTGGATTATTTTGTATAAGAGGTATGATCTTATTTCCTTGGAGCAAAAATATAACTTGAACTAATTATTTTTAAAAAAAAAAAATTAAGTTAGGGAGCAAATTGACATTGAAAACATGGTTCCATGCATTCACCTGCCTCGCTACAAGAATATTATAAAGATACTTGGCAACCAATCTAGTTTCGAATAAATTAAGATTAGAACACCTATCAAAGGATTTCTACAATATGGCGTGCAACAATACGGATTATCTTCGATTAACTATGTCATCACCTTAGAGTTCAAATTCAAATTCTTAATTGACGAGCGGTACATGATGATTATTCATTGCAAGGAAAAAAAACTACGTTTGTTTGATATAGCCCGATATATATATGAGTAAAACTTGTTATATTTGATAGTAAACTGTTATTGACGTGAACGTATTGATATATATTACTATAAGATTGCTATATGTAAATGTATCTTGTTACATATTAATATATTGTTACTTTTATACTTATTGATAGTAAATTGTTTTACATATTAAGCATTTAAAAACATACAAATAAATAGATCAATTTTAGTATTCTAATCAAATGTAAAATGTAATATCAATTTAATGTTTGTTTAACGAATGTATAACTCAACAAACAATTTAACATAATACACAATTTTTACAATTGTAAGACAAAAATTAAACACAATGTACAAACTTTATAACTACGGATATCAAGGGCCTTCACTTGGATGTTATCACCAAATTAAGGAAAATTGCAATGTGTTACTCTTTGTAATACTAGTAGTTATATATTAATATTTCTTCGTACATGAAAGTAGAAGCGCTTACTTTTGGTGGCACTCTAAAAAATTTAACTTTATACGTCATAGATACATACCTATGTTATCAAGAAGAGTGATGATTGCATTCAGAATAAATCAAAAAAATTCTAAAAGATAATAAAAGTTGACAGAAGTGTTTATCACAAGCGACTGATCGATCACTATCTTGTTCATAAGATTATCGATGTATAATTGACATAAGTCTTTCTTTCTTTTACCTGTTTGCCTTTCTAAAATTAAAAAAACAAATAGGAAACAGGACTGGCTTACCACCTTTCATTCCAAAAGAAAATTCCATAATTCATTCACTCTCTTTCACAAATAATCATGTTAAAAATTCTACTTGATTGAACTTTGAATTCACAAATTATGCAACAATTGATTGATTGAGGTTCTCCAACCAGGTGACTGCTATAATTGTGTGTGTGTATATTCAAGTCCAATATATTTGGAGAGTATGAAATATGTGTGTTATCTTTACTACTAGTGAGGGTATCAATTTGAGCAAAAAATAATCTAACAGGCAGTAATGGAACCAAGTGAAGACAGTGGAGAGCCATGGCCCCCCTCATCCCCTCATATATAATGGAAAGTTCGTAGCTTTCTTTGGCTTTAGGTTAGGTCTAAAGTTATTACATATAGTAGGTCTTATCTCTTGATTTGTTAGTAAATTTTTTTGTTCCTTGATTGGTTAGTAAAAGCTTGAGCTTGATGTAGGCGTGTCCAATGGTAGTTCACATGCGTATTGACTAAGAGCTTGTGGTTGGATGGAGGAAAATGTTGTTAATAAATTTGTGGTTAAGGTAAAGGGTAAATGGTTTCAAAGAAATTAAGATGTAGATCTCTAATAATTATTTTATTATTATTTTGTTCTTTTTTAACTCCGCCCATGCTGTGCTTAAAGATTTATCTTTTTACTGTTCGTCCCAAGCCAGGATAAAGGAGGAGAGTTGTGGTAGGCTGGTGACAGCCAGCGTAGAACATTGTCACATATTATGACATGAGCCAAAACATGAATTTCGTTGGGGCGTTTCCTACTGAGCGGCGTGCTACATCGGAGCCCGGGTATAGTGAAAAATGTGTGAGAGTTGCTACGTCATTGCCCAGAAGCGACGCGCCACGTCGGCGCCCGGATGTGGTGTCAAATGTACAAGGGTTTCCACATCTTAATGAGCGAGTGGGGGTAAAAAAGTTAGTTCATAAATATAAACATAAACATAGGTTTCGGTGGCATCGTTGAGTATAGGTTCCCTTACAGGTAAATTAGCAGAGTTAGTTGATACTATGATTAGCAGGAGAATTACTATTTTGTGCTTGCAGGAGACTAAGTGGGTATGTGAGAAAGCTAAAGTCATAGAGCCTTGGGGTTATAAACTTTGGTATACGGGTAGAGATAGAAATCGTAATGGGGTAGGTGTGATCATAGATAAGCAATTACTGGGGGATGCAGTGGAGGTTAGGAGGAAGAGTGATAGAATTTTATTAGTTAAATTTATTTTAAATAGAGAGATTTTTAATATCATTAGTGCCTATACACCACAAGTAGAATTTGATGAATCCAGTAAACATCAATTTTGGGAGGATCTAGATGAGATAGTACAAGAAATACGCGCTAAAGAAAAACTATTTATTGGTGGTGATCTCAATGGCATGTAGGAACTAGTCGTAATGGGTTTAATAGTGTACATGGAGGATTTGGTTTTGGAGAAAGAAATGAAGCAGGTAATTCAATTCTAGATTTTGCTTTGTCTTATGATTTAATTTTAGTGAATACTTGGTTTAAAAAGAGAGTTTCTTACTTGATTACTTTTAAAAGTGGATCGAATGTGAGCCAAATAGATTTCTTTTTTAACTAGGAGAGTAGATAAAGATAGTTGTATCGATTATAAGGTAGTGCCAGGTGAGAGTATAGTTACCCAACATGAACTCTTAGTTTTAGATATTCAGATTAGAAAGAAACTTAGAAAAATTAAGTAAAAGTTAGATCCTAAGATTAAGTAGTGGCGATTAGAAGGTAATCAAAAAGTTTTTATAGATAGAGTAGTATAAGAAATAGATTGGAGGGACCATTCTGATCCTAATGTAACATGGAACAAAATAGCTAGCTGCATTAAAAGGATAGCTAAAAATATATTTGGTGAGTTGAGGGGCGGTGCTCCACCATGTAAGGATACATCATGGTGGAATGAAGAGCTAAAAATATTATTAAGATCAAGCGAGATCTTTATAGAGATTTGAAGAATATAATAATGATGGAATAAGTTTTGAGAAGTATAAACTAGCGAAGAAGGAGGCTAAGAAAACTATTCAGGATACAAAAACTAAATTATATAAACAAGTATACGAGAAGTTGGATAATAAAGAGGCATAAAATGATATATATAATTGCTCGAATAAGAGAGAGAAAGTCTAGAGACTTATTTACTATAAAGTATATTAAAGATGATGATCAGACGGTTCTAGTTCACGACGAAGAAATTAAAGAAAGATGGAAAGATTATTTTGATAGATTATTTAATAGTAGTTGTACTCAAGATTTGGGAGATCTTACGATTCAATGTGAGGATATGAATCGTATTTTTATACGCAGAATTAAAGAGTCTGAAGTAAAAGAGGGTTTAAAGAAGATGGAATCAAGAAAAACTGTTAGTCCAGATGAGATTCCTATAGAGGTATGGAGATACTTAGGAGGTATTGGTGTGAGATGGTTGACAGATCTTTTTAATAAGATTTGGCAAATTAAGAAAATGCCAAATGAATGGAGGAAGAGTACCGTAGTACCACTGTATAAGAATAAGGGTGATATTCAGAGTTGTTCTAATTATCGATAAATAAAACTCATGTGTCACACTATGAAGCTTTGGAAAATGACAATTGAACATAGGTTGCGACAAACTGTTAAAATATCGGAGAACCAGTTTGGATTTATGCCGGGGCGATTGACGACAGAAGGTATTCATTTACTTTGTCAACTTATAGAGCGATTCCGAAAGAGAAATAGAGATTTGCATATGATATTTATTGACATAGAGAAAGCTTATGATAAGGTACCACGAGAGATACTTTGGTGGACATTGATAAAGAAAAGAGTTCCTATCAAGTATATCGATATAATTAAGGACATGTATGATGGAGTAGTGGCCAATGTCAGAACATGTGGTGGTTTAACAAGTAATTTTCTATCACAATTAGATTGCATCAAGGATCTGCATTGAGCCCGTTCTTATTTACTATAGTGATAGATGAGTTTACTAGAGCTATTCAGGATGAGATACCTTGGTGTATGTTATTTGCTGATGATATTGTTTTAGTTGATGAGATAAGAGCAGAGGTAAATGTCAAACTAATGTTATGGAGGCATACATTAGAATCTAGAGGTTTTAAATTGAGTAGGTCTAAAACAGAGTATATGAAGTGTAAATTTAGTAAACGACGTATCATAAACTATAATGCTGTAAAATTGGATAAGCAAAAGATACAAATGAGCAGTCAGTTTAGCTATTTGGGTTCTATTATTCAGAATGATGGAGAGATCGATAATGACGTTAACCATAAGATACAAGCTGGCTGGTTGAAATGGAGGAGGGCAATGGGAGTTTTATGCGACTGTAACATTCCGTTAAGACTGAAGGCAAAATTTTATGTCTGCTATTAGGCCAGTTTTATTATATGGCACGGAATGTTGGGCTATAAAGAAACATCATTCACAGAAAATAAGTGTCTCAGAGATGCGCATTCTCCGTTGGATGTATGGCAACACTAGGAGAGATAAAGTGAGAAATGAAGATATTCATGCTAAGGTAGTTATAGCTTCCATCGATGAGAAGATGCGAGAAAACCGATTATGATGATTTGGTCATGTGCAACGTAGGCCTACAAATGCACCATTCCAACGAGGAGTTTATCAATGTAGGATAAGTTAAAAGAACGAAGGGAAGACTGAAGAAAATATGGATGGAGGTGATATGAAAAGATATGGATTCTAGAGGTTTAAATGAGGAGATATTACTTGATAGAAATGAATGGAGAAAGACTATCAAAGTGATCGATCCGGCTGATTCTTTTTTGGTTCATGTACCCTACCCCAAATACTTGGGATGAAAGGCTTAGTTGTTGTTGTTGTGTTGTATTATTTTGTTCTTTTTTCCCTTACTTTCCTGTTATGTATTAAAATGTTTGAAAACCATGTATCTGTTACTAAGTTATTCTTATTTTTTGAATAAACTATAGTATGTTTTTATCAGTAGAAGTTTAACTTAATTTCAATATAAATTGTGGGAAATTCTATTTGCGCACGACATTTTACTCTTGGTGCCCTGGTTACTCTTTACACCAAATTACTATATTAAAATACTACCATTTTATTTTTTGCGCCCAATTTTTTTTTCCAAAAATACCCCTCCTCCTTTTCTCTAACTCTATACCCCGTCCGATCCCATTTTTATTCATTTTTTTTAGTCGGATGTTAGTTTAAGAGCAAAAAATATTTTGGTCAGGTATTAATACCCAACCAAGAAACATTCTGCTTGGGTATTAATACCCAACCAATAAGCGAAGTCTCCCCCACAAAAAAATGCTAATTAACGATAAATTTTAAACAAATATGCATAAAACCTAAAAAATTCAAATCGTACCTTAAATTTATCCTCTAACACCAATTGCATGTTGGAATTTTCCATTTACATAATAAAACTCAAACTCAAATTCCAAACTCAAAATTCGTTTGTCACGGTGAAATCGAAGAATTTAAAATTCTTCTAATCTTTTCAGGAACGTTAATGTAAAAAATTTTAAGAGGTTAAAAAATCAAATCGATGATTTTATAGGAGAAGTATTTTTATTAAATATCAAAAAAAATTATTTAGAGTTTTAGAGATAAAATAGAGGAGGAAAATGATGAGTCATAGTTTCAAATTTTAAGAAGTTTTAGTTTGGGATTTATAAGGATAATTTAGTCCAAAAAATAATGACAAATTTGTAATTATTTATAAGTTTCAAAATCGTACGTCAAGAGTAAAATGCCGTGTGCAAATAGAGTTTACCGTAGTATATTGAAACTCTTATTATTGGCCCCTCCTGTACGAAAATCCCAGTTCTATCCCTGCTGGCCGGGATCATCTCCACCTAAAAATTCACTAAACTTATATTAAGAGATATCTCTAGAGTGAGATATGAGAGCTAGGATGTAGTATATAACATGACCATTCTTAGAGGAAAAAAAAAATTATATTCACATAACCATCATGACCATGCATGTATATAACATGAATTCATTAAACCCCACATCAATCGTCAAGATGCCCCCCAGCGCTATGCACATGGCTTGCTCCCTCCACTTGCTAATGGAATTATCATAAATTGAGAGATTAACAGAAAGATAATTAGTGTCAAGAGAAGAATCACGCAATACAATCACATAGACTAGATTCTTCATTAAAACACACCATTAATTAATTAAAAACACAAACATTAGTCTGTAGACATAAGGACATATATAACGGAGTCTTTGATAGCAAGTCTTCTTGGATCTTGTCCATAATTAAAACAAAAATAATAACAATCCCATTTCCTTAATTTTACACTGGCAACATGATATATAACATACACATGACATATAAAGATAATTAAGAAACACGACAGACTCACAAACATCAGATCAGACGACGCTATGTTTCACTCAGATCGGACTCGAGCCCTGTGTTGGCATGTAGACCAGGATCCTGAATGAGCTAGCAGCATACTAGCGCCTTGGCTTCGGCACTTGCATTTCTCCATTGCCCTTGGAGCTGATATATCAAGAAAAAAACTATATATTTAGTTAATTATGTAAATGTAAAAATGATTTAGATTAGGATGAATTGCGAAAACTCCAATATTATATGTGATATCATGGTTAGACTCGACTTGTTAGAAAATGTATATGTGCATCACATATTTGACAGATAGAAGCCCTTGTTTTATTAGGTTTTGTAGAAATTTCTATCTTAGATTTCATAAAGAACCCTCCGAGTACATTTTATCATAAGCACATAATAATTTAAATTAGAATAAATTGTGAAAACTCCAATACTGTAAGCGTTTGACCCGATTTGTTAGAAAATCTACATGTGCTATCACAGACTTGACAGATAGAAGCCCTAGTTTTATTAGGGTTTGCTGAAATTTTTACCGACTATCTTAGTTTTGACACACAGACTTTTTATCATAAGCACATAATTATTTTTCTGTTAAATCTAGGATCCAACAGAAAAGTTTCTGCCAAACCCTTCTAAGGTTTAATTCATATCGTGATATTTTTGTTATTGTGAATTAACACTTTGGGTTAACTAGCTAACTAAACAATATGTAATTAATTATTATGAACTAAAATAAGAATAATATTATTGCATGACATTTTAGCATCTCTAGATGATAAAAATATTTAAATTTCTAAATGATTAGATTTAAAACTATTCAACAAAAATATCAAGTATGAAGATACTGACCAAGTCCAATAGCTTCGGAGCCTTTCATGATCCTCAAACGCTTGCATGATTCAACAAACATTCTGTTTAATTTACATAAACCAAGTGTAAGTTATAAATAAAATTAAAATCCATTTTGTTAGCTATGAACTATTTTTTATTTTTTAAAATTAATTAATTAGTTAAGTTAAAATTAGAAATCTTACTCCCAAGGCACATCACCAACAAGCATCCAGTCGCCATCCTTGTCTTCATAGGTTGGTACATACTCAGATCCATTCAAGAGATCCATCAGCTTGCTTTCATTCAAGAAGTCTCTCCCATTCATTCCTTGAGAGTTTCCTATATTAATTAAGGTCAGATATGTGCCTAATTTAATTAACAAACTGAATAATTGATAATATTGTTAGAATAAGAGAATAATTAGACTTCTTGTTGGGCCATAAGGTTCATAATTAACCGGCAATAAGCGACTTGTTAGTTGTATAGTAATATACTCATCTAACATTAAACAATGGAAAAACATAGCCTACATATTTTTTAAAAAAAAAGTTTTGATAGTGAATTATGTTAAAAAAAGAGATTTGCCAGGACATATAATCTATCTGCCAACTGCATGTTCCCTCATGCTACTAATTTAATCATTAAAACTTTCAAGCTTATAAATCATCTAATTTATTACTTTCCATCATTTATAAGGTACTCCTTCATGATATGTTGACTATTTACTTTATTTACTAAGCAGCAGTTTTTCGCTAGAGAAATTTTTTATAATTTGAATGCAAAAATTTACGAATAATTTTTCTTTTAAGGCGCTATATAGAGTTTCTGACGAATGTTACTGGTCTGTATAGCCAATAAGAAATCAAGAAATTTCATACACAATATAAAGAAATATGACGTTTGTGTTCGCTGCAAAATTTCCTTTGCTTCCTTCCATTGAATTAACTTGAATTACAAATGGAAGTGAACAAGATAAGAAGAACAAACAAGAGGATTTATATTTATCGCTCTCTTTTACAAAGTAATTTCGTGGGATTAGTGGCGATGAGATTTGTCGAGCAGCTCCTTTGGACGATCGAATCGTTGAACTCTTTTCTGTCGAAGATATCGGCCGACTGTAGACTGTCTTCTCCGGTCTTCCCCGAACTCAAGACTCTCTCGCGTACTTGAATTCTCTAAGAACCGAAAGGAAGAAGAAGAATCTCTCTGACTTTAAGGCTCTCTCGCGTACTTGATTTATCAGATGATTCAAAAAGGAAGACAATTGCCGAAAAAGAAGATCCCTAGGGTTTCACCAAGAAGGTATTTATAGCCCCCAGGTTAATGCAAGAGTTTCTATTTAAATAGAACTCGTCATTATCAAGGATTCTTCAAAGGTTCCAATCAAATATCTTAGTTCTGATGGAATTCTAATTGGATTTGATTCGGGTATTTAGATAAGCCCAAAATCATAATCTCAATCAATTTGAGATTCTGGTTATCTGCTCACGCGGAGCTTTAATCGCATCAAAACGCAACGCTAAATAACCAAAATGCAGAGCTAACGCGGAGCTATTGATCATCTTCGCGTTTTGCTCAAACGCGAGGCTAAAACTAGCCATACTGCGGAATCAACGCGGAGCTATTAAACATCTCCGCGTTTTATTCAAACGCAGGGTTAATGTAACCAAACGCGGGGCTATTAAATTAGCTCCGCGTTATATTGTGGAAAATCCTTTTAACTTAGAAATTTTCACTGCCAACAGAACCCCCTCCAAAGTTTTCAAAATGATTTCGAACTTAGCAGATTTTGAAATACTTTGGATCTTCAAACTGAAAATGCGGAGTTAGAATACCAAGTCTATCTAGCGTTATGCTCGCTTACGCGGAGCTAATCAGCTTCTTTTTCAGTGAAAAGTGAGTAATTGTTTCATTAATTACTCTGAATTTCCACGCCGAATACCAAGCGACGGAAATTTCTCTTTAAATAGAGCTCCCGGCTCATCTTCTTCTTCATCTCATCCGAAGAATTTCTGAGAACTCGAGTGACTCATATTGACGAATGATCTTCAACTGATCTTCGTTCAATTCTCCATAGATTTTCATCATTAGGATGTCTCTCCAGAGGAGTTTGGCTTTTCGCAAATTGGCCGGCGTTAATAGCAGCAGCCGTGAAGGTAGACGCGACGGCGAACCAGTCTGTGCAGCGTCTTCTGAAGGTAAAAACCTTAACTTTTGGTCCTCTAAGAACCATTCTGAGATGTTTTGGCTCGGTTTAATCCGGCTAATTGTTTATTCTGCCGGCGAGATCGCCGTTCTCCGCGAAGTTATCGCGTCATCTCTGCTCATTTAAATGCGGGGCTTTTCTGACCAGTAGTCTCAATGAATCTGCGAGGCTATCTTTGATTAGCAGTCGCGATAAATTGTGAGGCTATCTTTGATTAGCAGTCGCGATGAATTGCGAGGCTATCTTTGATTAGCAGTCGCTTCATACCCTGAGGCTATGAAAGAGAAGGAAACAGCAGAGAGAGACTCCATCCTTCCTTTACGCGAAGTTATCGCCTCATCCTCCGCATTTAAAGCGCGAGGCTATTTCTTCAACTGAACGCAGAGTTAGCTTAGCTTCGCGTTTTCACATTTTTAGAGATTCTGTTCCTTTTGCAGTAAGTCTAATCCTTTCTGAGAACAAGTGTATGTGGGTCCATCGATCTTCATCAGCAAAAGTAACTCTAAGGAAGCCAGAAGCATATGCTTTACAACATAGTTGCAGGTTTCAAGCTCTGGCTCCGAGAGATAAATTTCTGAAGGAGCTGTAAATAGGGAGCTGCAGCACTTGCAGTGCAGAATTGCGCTTCAATGCAGCACTTTCCTTTCCTCTCGTGCTTCATTTCGGATGACAGATCCTAGTTGACATTTGCAGAGGAGATCTTTTGCATGTGAACCAGGGAACTGAGCTTCAACACCCCGTAGAGAAATCTGGAGTTCTTTTGCATGTGAACCAGGGAACTGAGCTTTAACACCCCGTAGAGAAGTCTTACTGTTCAGTTATTGATAAGTTAATCATGTAAAAGCTTTTGGGAGAGCTATAACTCCCTCTTTGTAATCTCTTCTTTTATGAATAAAGAGTAAATTATTTTCCTCTCTATCTGTCAGCTTCAATAAACTTGCTTGCTCAACAAATAGATGGTTAATAATTTTGGTAAAATAATCTAAGGCTTATTTGCGTAACTTAGATTAATAATACCCAAATGATCGGATAAAGATCATCTTAACTTAGATGGAAGCGCTCAACTGCACTTCGCCAAAAAATCTAAGTTTTTTTTTTTAGGAACGCGAAGCTAAGGCACCAGTCTATCCTCGCGTTTTGTATAATTGCGCGGAGTTAAACAACTTTGCGTTTTTCCATCATCGCGCGAGGCTAATAGCTTCGCATTTTGGAGAGTAACTGACCAATCATTTTCTCCGAAATTCGCGCCGAATTCCAAGAGGCGGTTCCTTTCATTTAAAAGAAATCTCTATTTCTTATCCTTCTCACTCTATTTGAGAATTTTTCAGAAACTTAGAGATTCAGGCGATCAGAATTCAGGCGACCCGATCTTCTTCCGACCGAGTTTCTCCAGGTTTTCAGTCGATTTTTCTCAGCAATGGCACCCAAGACTCGTGCTACTTCTCGAGCGGCTCCATCATCGGCGACTGGCGCAAGCAGTGGTGGCGGCGGCCAAGGCAGCGACGCGCCAGCCCACATTTCGCCTATCGGAGGTGAGAATCTCTCCATCGAGACTCTTTTAGAACATTTCTAGAGTGATTCGGTTTGGTTTTAACTGATCAATCAACTCTTTTACCGGCGAGATCGCCGTACTCCTGCTGTAAGGCTTGGAGAAAAAGAAAAGTCTCTGACTTTCTTCTTACGCGAAGTTATCGCGTCATCCTCGCGTTTAAAAGCGCGGGGCTATTTTAAGTACAGTCGCGCTGAAACGCGAGGCTATTTTAAGTAGCAGTCGCGCTGAAACGCGAGGCTATTTTAAGTAGCAGTCGCGCTGAAATGCGAGGCTATTTTAACTTCTGCGCGGTCTAATCTTTAGCTTCACGCGGCGCTATTCGTTAGCTTCGCGCGTTCTAATTTTTAGCTTCGCGCGTCCCTACTTAGAGAATTTTTCTGTCTTATAGAAACTTCTCTAACTCTAGTGCTTCTTCTTGCAGTAGGGTATTCGATGGAGGCTCTTCCACACAAGAACTACTTCGGCTTTGCCGGGGGTTCTGATTCTTCAGGCCAATTTCGTTTCACCACTATCCTGGCTTCATATTGTTCGTCGCAAAAGTTCCTTCGCTTCCTCCCATTGAATTAACTTAAATTACAATGAAAGTGAACAAGATATAAAAAAGAACAAACGAGAGGATTTTATATTTCAATCTCTCTCTTTTACAATAGTTGTAGGATCTGTGGCGATGGGATCTGTCAAGCAGTTCCTTTGGACGATCGGTACGTTGAAATCCTCTCTTTTAAAGATATCGGCCGAATATAGACGATCTTCTCTGGTTTTTGATTCGTTCAAGGCTCTCTCGCGTAACTCAAACTTCTCAAGAACTCCAGAAAGAAGATGGTGATTTTCTCTGATCTTCACGAACTCAAGGCTCTGTGCGTAACTTGAATTCTCTAAGATTTCAGAAGATGATCAGCAAAGGCTTCAAGGCTCTCTCGCGTACTTGAATTGCCAAAGGATCGATAGGAGGCTTCCGATGCCGAAAAGAAGAAGAACTCTGATCTCTGGTTTTGATTAGTTCAAGGCTCTCACGCGTAACTCGAACTTTACCAAAACTTCCAAAAGATCCCCCAAAAAAAGCTCCCAAGGGTTTCACCAGGAAAGTATTTATAGCCCCAGGTTAATGCAAGAGTTTCTATCTAAATAGAACTCGCATTCATCAAGGATTCCAATCAAATATCTTAGTTTTGATGGAATTCTGATTAGACTTGATTCGGGTATTTGGATAAGCCCAAAATTATAATCTCAATCAATATGAGATTCTGGTTATCTGCTTACGCGGAGCTTTAATCGCATCAAAACGCGACGCTAAATAACCAAAACGCGGAGCTAACGCGGAGCTATTGATCATCTCCGTGCTTTACTCAAACGCGAGGCTAATACAAGCCAGACTGCGGAATCAACGCGGAGCTATTAAACATCTCCGTGTTTTATTCAAACGCAGGGTTAATATATCCAAACGTGGGGCTATTGAATTAGCTCCGCGTTCTATTGTGAAAAATCCTTTTAACTTAGAAATTTTCACTGCCAACAGAACCCCCTCCAAAGTTTTCAAAATGGCTTAGACTTCAGCAGATTTTGAAATACTTTGGATATCTAAACTGAAACGCGGAGTTAGAATACCAAGTCTATCTCGCGTTACGCTCACTTACGCGGAGCTAATCAGTTTCACTTCGTCTTCAGTGAAATGAGTAATTATGTCATTAATTACCCCGAGTTTCCACGCCGAATACCAAGCGACGGAATTTCTGTTTAAATAGAGCTCCCGGCTCGTCTTCTTCTTCATCTCATCTGAAGAATTTCTGAGAAATCGAGTGACTCACGAATGATCTTCAACTGATCTTCGTTTAACTCTCCATAGGATGTCTCTCCAGAGGAGTTTGGCTTTTCGCAAGTTGGCCGGTGTTGATGGCAGCAGCCGTGAAGGTAGACGCGACGGCGAACCAGTCTATGCAGCGTCTTCCGAAGGTAAAAACCTCATCTCTTGGTTTTCTAAGAACCATTCTGAGATATTTTGGCTTGGTTTATTCTGGACGATTGCTTATCTTGTCGGCGAGATCGCCGTTTTATTGTGTCGTCCCTGCGCTTGAAACGCGGGGCTTTACTAGTAGTCTCAATGAATCCGCGAGCCTATCCTTGATTAGCAGTCGCTATGAATTGCGAGGCTATCTTTGATTAGCAGTCGCGATGATTTGCGAGGCTATCTTTGATTAGCAGTCGCTATGAATTGCGAGGCTATCTGATAGCAGTCGCAATGATTTGCGAGGCTATCTTTGATTAGCAGTCGCGATGATTTGCGAGGCTATATTTGATTAGCAGTCGCTATGAATTGCGAGGCTATCTTTGATTAGCAGTCGCTATGAATTGCGAGGCTATCCTTGATTAGCAGTCGCGATGAATTGCGAGGCTATCCTTGATTAGCAGTCGCGATGAATTGCGAGGCTATCCTTGATTAGCAGTCACGATGAATTTGAAAGAGAAGGAAAGAGCAGAAAGGAATCTTGTCCTCCCTTTACGCGAAGTTATCGCATCATCCTCTGCGTTTAAAGCGCGAGGCTATTTCTTCAACTGTGCGCGGAGTTAGCTTAGCTCCGCGTTTTCACTCTTTTGGAAACTCTGTTCCTTTTGCAGTAAGTCCAATCCTTTCTGAAGAGGAATGTATGTGGGTCTATCGATCTTCATCAGCAGAAGTGACTCTAAGGAAGTCAGAAGCATATGCTTTACAACATAGTTGCGAGTTTCAAGCTCTGGCTCCGAGAGATAAACTCCAGAAGGGGCTGTAAATAAGGAGCTGCAGCATTTGCAGTGCAGAATTGCGCTTCAGTGCAACACTTTCCTTTCCTCTCGTGCTTCATTTCAGATGACAGATCCTAGTTGACATTTGCAGAGGAGATCTTTTATATGTGAACCAGGGAACTGAGCTTCAACACCCCGTAGAGAAATCTTGAATTTTCTTTTGCATGTGAATCAGGGAACTGAGCTTCAACACCCCGTAGAGAAATCTTACTGTTTGGTTATTGATGAGTTGATCATGTAAAAGCTTTTGGGAGAGCTATAACTCCCTCTTTGTAATCTTTTGCTTCATGAATAAAGATAAATTATTTTCCTCTCTATCTGTTAGCTTCAAGAATTTTGCTTGCTCAACAAACAGATGGTCAATAATTTTGGTAAAATAGTCTAAGGCACTTCTGCGTAACTTAGACTGATAATACCCAAATGATCAGATAAGGATCACTTTAACTTAGATGGAAGCGCTCAATTGCACTCGTCAAAAATCTAAGTTTTTAAGTGAAAACGCGAAGCTAAGGCATAGGCTATCCTCGCGTTTTGTAAAGTTGCGCGGAGTTAAACAACTTCGCATTTCCATAGTCGCGCGAGGCTAATAGCTTCGCGTTTTAGAGAGTAACTGACCAGTCACTTTCTCCGAAACTCGCGCCGAATTCCAAGAGGCGGTTCCTTCCATTTAAAAGAAATCTCTATTTCTTATCCTTCTCACTCTATTTGAGAATTTTTCAGAAACTTAGAGATTCAGGTGATCAGAGTTCAGACGACCAAATCTTCTTCCGACCGAGTTTCTCCAAATTTTCAGTCGATTTTTCTCAGCAATGGCACCCAAAACTCGTGCTACTTCTCGAGCGGCTCCATCATCGGCGACTGGCGCAAGCAGTGGTGGCGGCGGCCAAGTCAGCGACGCGCCAGCCCACATTTCGCCCATCGGGGGTAAGAATCTTTCCATCGAGACTCTTTAGAACATTTCTAGAGTGATTTGGCTTAAATTTAACAGATCAATCAACTCCTTTACCGGCGAGATCGCCGTACTCCTGCCGTAAGGCTTGGAGAAGAAGAAAAGTCTCTGATTGCCTTCTTACGTGAAGTTATCGCGTCATCCTCGCGTTTAAAGCGCGAGGCTATTTTAAGTAGCAGTCGCGCTGAAAACGCGAGGCTATTTTAAGTAGCAGTCGCGCTGAAAACGCGAGGCTATTTTGAGTAGCAGTCGCACTGAAAACGCGAGGCTATTTTGAGTAGCAGTCGCACTGAAAACGCGAGGCTATTTTAAGTAGCAGTCGCGCTGAAAACGCGAGGCTATTTTGAGTAGCAGTCGCGCTGAAAACGCGAGGCTATTTTAAGTTCTGCGCGGTCTAATTTTTAGCTTCGCGCGTCCATACTTAGAGAATTTTTTCTATCTTATAGAAACTTCTCTCACTCTGCTTTCTTTTTGCAGTAGGGTATTCGATGGAATCTCTTCCCCACAAGAATTACTTCGGCTTTGCTGGGGGTTCTGATCCCTCCGGCCAATTCCGTTTCACTACCATCCTGCCCTCATACAAACCAGACCCGAAGGAATGCAAGGAGAAGCTGATCAAGTACCACCCTACTACTGCGCGAGAAATCATAACTGACGCAGCTTTTGAAGATGTGAACAGAAAGGCGATGGAGAAACCCGTCTTCCTCTTTGGAGACCAGATGGACCACTCAGATAAGATCCTTTCTGAAGAGGAGCATGTTTGGTTATACAACTCAGGCGAAATGCTGATGTTTCTGCCTAGGATGGATCGTAGCTATCCTCTGGTCTATCTTCAGAGGCTAGCGATGCCTCGAGAATTAAAGTGGGGACTGACTCAGGAGCAAGATGGCGTCCCAATAGGCAAATTTGGTGCCAAAGGGGTTTATCAAGATGGTTCCCCAAGATGCATTACTGGCTTGCTTCCAGGCCGATTTGGCAAGGAGCTTCCAGTGGGAGAAGTCCCACCCGAACTTTCTTAAGTGAGTTTCTGGCGAAGGATGGTCAGTACCCGGCTAGCGACTTCAGGATGCCTGGCTGGGTTCATTCTTCTAACAATATGTGGTGGGCACGCCTTGTTCAGTACATGCTGGATTCCCACGAGCCCATTTTAAAGGATATTGGCTTGTATAAAGCCATCAGGAATGTCCAATTCGGGTTTCCCCAGAGTGCTTATCACTTTTACTGCCTCTTGGAGATGTATAACCCTGAAACGTGTACTTTCTTTACACCAGTGGGTGAGCTAGGGTTCGCTCTCCACGAGATGTTTGAGGTTTCTGGGCTCTCGATGGGCGAAGTCCCTTACGAGGAGTATATCCCCACCACCGATGAGTTGAACATGCTATTGGCGAGGGACGAGTGCATCCATGCCACATACTGGAAGATGATGTGCCATTATCATATTTGCGCTGACCTGACAGGTGCACGTAATCATGGTATTGGCCACAAGAAGTGGGCCGAATACCTTTTTGCCAACCTGAATTCTAAGGATAGCTCGGCTACTATCCATGGTCATCCACCCATCTATGGCTCAGAGATTGATCACCGTATTGCTAAGGGTCGCCATCTATTATATTATACCACTGAATCCAATGAGAATGGATACGGTCCTGGTACTTCATTTAAGAGCTATCACTATCAAGCCCAGTTTCCGATCTCCAACAGAGGTCTCATTGCCGGGTTTTTGATGCTGTGGCTCAAAAGATGCGTCGTGCCGTCATTGCCCAAGGAAGCGATTGCAGTGACCGTGGTATATCCAGCGGTTCTTCTTGCATACGGCCGACCCCTTGGACTCCTTCCCGCTATGGTATGCAATTTGCAGTATGGACTGAGGGTATTCTGTCGTGATTTCCTCCCCACTATTAAGGTCAAGGGGAAAGGAAAGGGCAAGTCGAAAGAGACTGCCCAACCGAAAACTCCAAACCCTAGGGTGGAGATGCCCTACACCTATTTGATGGCGTGACTTGTCTTGCACTGCCCCTCTTTAATGAGTGCGCCAGAGCGTCGTTCGGGAGAAAAGTGCTTCCTTGTAGGACTATATGAACGTTCTTCATGGAGGCAGAATTATATGTCTCAGATTCGGAAGACTCTTCGTAGCTTTCAGAATTACGAGATTTTCCGGTGTTTTCCTGACTTTCCCGGTGGAGGATATGGGACGAGGCTAAAGGATGCCATGGGAGCAGATAAGTTCACTACTTTATCTGCAGGAGCGTTCTGGTGGCTTCTCAACATCCGTCCCGGACACTTGGTGTATCGTCAAGATCTCAGGTGTCAGATTGAGCCATATACTCCGAGTCGCTTTGCTCGCCAGTTTGGATATTCTCAACTTTATGTGGGCAATCCAAATAAAGATCTTGCTTACGAGGGGAATTTATACGAAGGTGCTCGTGGCTGGTTCCATTTTGCAGCGGGCGGGACCGAAGCTGAATTCTCCTTGCCCCAGAAGGTGCCAGAATTGGCCATGACCCTCAGCTTCTGCAATTGGTTCAACATTGCGAATGCTGACGTGCCCGGCTTCTCTCTCAATCGCAGTTGTTGCAAAGAGATTGAAGCCCTCTATATTAGCCGCCAGGGTGCTTCTAGGGTAAGGATAAAAGGAATGGAAGAATTCCTTGGCGCTGCGGCTGAGCCTTCGGACATCAGCGAATCAGACGATGATGCCGGTGATGATGATGATGATGATGCTGGTGCTGGTGGAGTTCCTCAGCCTATTGTCAGTCGTTCCCTGAGTCCAACTCTCAAACGCCGCGGCACTTTAAAGAAAAGGCCGGGTAAGAAGCAAAAACTGACACAAGAAACCTTGATAGCCCCCCAAGAAGTGGCTATCAAACTTGCTTCCGACTTGTTGGCTTCAGCCGTACCCCCAGCGTTGGCAAGGGAGGATGAACCTGCCAAAGCTCCAAGTGTTGCTGAGATTTCAGCTCCTTCGGCCGTAGAGCCTGTAGCAGAACCTGGGGCGCAACTAACGGGTAGCGAGACGGGTACATTGCTGGAAACGACAATGGCTCCCCCTTCAAGTCCGACAACTGGACTTGTATCGCCTGGTATGGCCTTTAGCATTTTATCTTTTGCCTGTTATTATTTTAACATAACACTGCTTTTCTGGTCTTCTGAAATGCAGGTGATCAACTTCTTTCGCCAATGCACTCGACTACCCAAGTAGAGTCTGACGATAGAATGGACCATTCTGACTCTGTTGGTGGTGTAGGTAGCTTTGCTAGTGAGTTTGCGACTGATTATTCCACACCGGCTCCTGCCTCTGTTTCCTCTTCAATTCCCCCAATTGACGAATTGGGAAGTGACGAGAGAACTGAGATTATTATTGCAGCTGCTGCTAATGAGGCTACACCTTCTCCTAGCATGCCATCTCCAACACCCGTTTGCTCTTCTGAGACATTTCCCACGGTCGTTGGAGCGCCTTCTCAGTCAGCGATTTTAACGTCGTCTGTTGTCGTGGCTGCTGAGATACCTGCAACTCTTCCGACTCCAAGCCTTCTAGCAGGGGAGGAGAATAATTTGAAATTCTCGTTCGAGGATGCTTCTCCCACCGAAGGAGTTTCAGGCGAAGTGGTCCCATCTTCTCTTCCTGTTGGTGGGGGTACCCAAGTGATCTGTACCGACGGTACTTCGTCTGGGGTCTCCAGTTCTTCCAGATCTGCACTGGCTCTACTGGACTCTCAGATCATGAATTTAATGCAGGGACGGGCTTCTTCTTCTCCAATCCCAGCCACTACTGCTCCCTTGCTCACGACACCCCTTTTGGCATTGCCTACTTTGCCTACCGACACTGCAAATCCTCTTGAAAGACTTTTTGGCTTCACTGTCGAGGATTTTATGTATTTGTTAAGAAGATGTGTCGAGATGGTTCTTGTTGGCCATGATTCCTTCAACTTCGCACGTCCACTGTTACTCCGGTATTTAGGAAATATCGAAGAATTCGGTGGACAAGATCGAGCAGCTCCATACCGGGCCCGCCTTGCAGCTTTAGAAGAGCAGGTGACCACGCTACACCCACTCCGTCAGGCGGATGTGGAGGCGATCACTGAGATAGAGCTGGCGCGGCTTCGAGCAGAATCCTTATCTCGAAGAAATATTTTAAGGCAGCAGGAGGAGAGATGGTCTCAGGAGCTGACAGAGCTCCAGGCCAGTCGGGAGTCCGTTATTGGCGACCTGCAATGGGTAAACTTCGGAATTGAGGAAAGTCAGGCGGCCATCTCTAAAGCCCAGGAGACGATTGCGAGAGCTCGGGCCACCTTGATAGAAAATGAACTCCGATTAGGAGAATCTGTCAAGAAACGGGAGATGTTGCTTGTCCAGCAGGAGCAGATTCAGCAGGAAGAGATGGCCAGGAATCGTGCCATAGAAGAATCTCGTCAGCAACAACTTTCAATAAGTGATGATGAGTTGCGTAGGCAAGCTCAGCAAACCGTGGAGGCTTCTCATCGTAGAAATTTGGACGAGACAATAAACCAATTGAGACTTCTGGGAGGCCAATAGTTTCATCTCTCTTTACACTTTTATCTTCCTTGTAATAAGAACTTTGTAAACAGGAGAGAGATAACTTTACTATGTTTCTTTGAAATTCTTTTTGTATCTTCACCTTAATAAAGATGATTCTTTTGACTCTTTTATTTGCCGGCTTCAAAACAGATTTACTTGCCCAACAAATAACCTGTCGTCAAAATGATTTATCTCGGTACCGTTTTATGCTCAATTTCTTGAACCGAAATAACAATTAACGTTTAATATGGGATTTTTAGCAAACCCCCAGCTATTAACGGATTTGATTAGCCTTTACCAACTACCGTTTGAGTTGGGCTAGCCATGTTATTCCCCTCAACATGGTGAGTTGTCGAGGACCACGTTTGGATTTAAATGCCAAACTTTTCCTCTTCCCTTTACTTTATCGGTATTGGGCGATTCATACTTTTACCCCAGTATGATGGGTTGGCGAGAAACTAGTTCTATTCCCATTGCCTAGTTGGCGTTGGGCAATTCATACTTTTACCCCAGCATGATGGGTTGGCGAGAAACTAGTTCTCTTCCCATTACCTAGTTGGCGTTGGGCAACTCATACTTTTACCCCAGTATGATGGGTTGGCGAGAAACTAGTTCTCTTCCCATTGCCTAGTTGGCGTTGGGCAATTCATACTTTTACCCCAGCATGATGGGTTGGCGAGAAACTAGTTCTCTTCCCATTGCCTAGTTGGCGTTGGGCAATTCATACTTTTACCCCAGCATGATGGGTTGGCGAGAAACTAGTTCTCTTCCCATTGCCTAGTTGGCGTTGGGCAACTCATACTTTTACCCTAGCATGATGGGTTGGTGAGAAACTAGTTCTCTTCCCATTGCCTAGTTGGCGTTGGGCAATTTATACTTTTACCCCAGCATGATGGGTTGGCGAGAAACTAGTTCTCTTCCCATTGCCTAGTTGGCGTTGGGCAACTCATACTTTTACCCCAGCATGATGGGTTGGCGAGAAACTAGTTCTCTTCCCATTGCCTAGTTGGCGTTGGGCAACTCATACTTTTACCCCAGTATGATGGGTTGGCGAGAAACTAGTTCTCTTCCCATTGCCTAGTTGGCGTTGGGCAATTCATACTTTTACCCCAGCATGATGGGTTGGCGAGAAACTAGTTCTCTTCCCATTGCCTAGTTGGCGTTGGGCAATTCATACTTTTACCCCAGCATGATGGGTTGGCGAGAAACTAGTTCTCTTCCCATTGCCTAGTTGGCGTTGGACAATTCATACTTTTACTCCAGCATGATGGGTTGGCGAGAAACTAGTTCTCTTCCCATTGCCTAGTTGGCGTTGGGCAATTCATACTTTTACCCCAGCATGATGGGTTGGCGAGAAACTAGTTCTCTTCCCATTGCCTAGTTGGCGTTGGGCAATTCATACTTTTACCCCAGCATGATGGGTTGGCGAGAAACTAGTTCTCTTCCCATTGCCTAGTTGGCGTTGGGCAATTCATACTTTTACCCCAGCATGATGGGTTGGCGAGAAACTAGTTCTCTTCCCATTGCCTAGTTGGCGTTGGGCAACTCATACTTTTACCCCAGCATGATGGGTTGGCGAGAAACTTGTTCTCTTCCCATTGCCTAGTTGGCGTTGGGCAATTCATACTTTTTAGGTCAGAGGCGCTTAATTACACATGCCTAAAAGAAGACTGGGGGTTGTTCAAACTTGAGAACTAAGCACACCAGGTTTGGGTCAGAGGCGCTCAATGCGCATGCCCAAGAAAAGACTGATGGTGGTTCAAACTTGAGAACCAAACTGGAGGCGGTTCAAGGCTCTCTCGCGTAACTCGAACTGGGTACTCCAAACACACCAGGTTTAGGTCAGAGGCGCACAATGCGCATGCCTAAGAAAAGACTGATGGTGGTTCAAACTTGAGAACCAGACACACCAGGTTTAGGTCAGAGGCGCACAATGTGCATGCCTAGGAAAAGACTGGAGGTGGTTCAAACTTGAGAACCAGACACACCAGGTTTAGGTCAGAGGCGCACAATGCGCATGCCTAAGAAAAAGACTGGAGGTGGTTCAAACTTGAGAACCAAACACACCAGGGTTTAGGTCAGAGGCGCACAATGCGCATGCCTAAGAAAAAGACTGATGGTGGTTCAAACTTGAGAACCAGACGCACCAGGTTTTAGTGAGTTAAAATCACCAGAATAGAAGAAGTCCAAGTGCTCATCTGCGTAACTTGGATAAATTGGAGGCCTATACTTCCAAAGATATTAAGCATAGTATTTCTTCAGAAATTTGCCATTGATCGGCATCATCATCCTATCGCCGTCTTGATTCATTAAGCGATAAGCTCCACTGGAGTAGACTGTCTCCACAATGAACGGTCCTTCCCACTTGGGTTCAAACTTACCCTTAGTGTTGTGGGTTAGCACCATTGGCCTTTTAACAGCCAGAACCAAGTCTCCTTATTTAAAGGTCCTTGGTTTAACGTTCTTATTGAACGTTTGAGATATTCGGGCTTGATACAAATCAATTTGTTGTTGAGCCCTGAGACGTTTTTCATCTAACGCCTCTAGTTCTTCCAATCTTTGCTGATGGCGTTCTTCTGTCGTCATCTTTGTGGCTAAAGCCACTCTTAATGATGGTATCTGGATTTCAAGAGGCAAGACAGCCTCACTTCCATAAACCAAAGAAAACGGGGTAGATTTAGTCGGGGTGCGAACGGTGGTGCGATAGGCCCACAAACATTCTCCTAACTTTTCATCCCAATCTCGTTTATTGGAAGAGACGAACTTCCGAAGGAGTTTGATGATCGTCTTGTTGAAAGCTTCGGCCAACCCATTAGCCGCAGGGTTATATGGTGTAGAAGCGATATCTTTGATTCTGAATTTATTGCAGAATCTGGAGAATCCCTGACTGATGAATTGCGGACCATTATCATGAATAATCCGTCGGGGGATGCCAAATCGGTAAATGACATGATGCTTGACGAACTTGATCACATCTGTCGTCTTCACCTCTTTCATGGGCACGGCTTCGGCCCATTTTGAAAAATAATTGGTTATTGCAACAATAAACCGATGTCCTCTGGATGACGGGGGAGTTATTGGCCCTACAATGTCCATTCCCCAGGCTTCAAATGGCCAGCTTGCGATGGTATTGTGCAAGTATTCTTGGGGTTGATGAATAAAATTGGCATGTATTTGGCATGCATGACATCGTTTAGCGTATGCCATTGCTTCCGTAACCATGCTTGGCCAGTAGTACCCTAGCCTTCTTATACGGTCTCCAAGTTTGGGACCGGGCTGATGAGCTCCACATATTCCATCATGTGTTTCTTTCAGCACTTGTTCCGCTTCTGCTTTCGATATGCAGCGTAGCAATAGACCATCTCTTGACTTTCTATACAAAGTCTGAAGTTTATGGTCATAATAAAATCTTTGGGCCTTCCTCTTTATTGAGGTGGCTTCCTTAGGATCTTCTGGTAATATCCCATGCAAAGCATAATCCACAAACGGAAATCGCCAATCACGGGGCTCTAAGTTTAAGCCAATCTGGCATACCTCTTCGGTTTGAGATACCACATCTGGGTGGAGGAGTTCTCTGCTACCAATGGTGATGCTTTTAGCTTCACCTGGCGGGATTGCCAGCGTTGCGGCTAATGCGGCAAGAGCATCTGCATAAATATTCTCGTTTCGAGATACATGATATATGTAGAATTGTTCAAAATATCCTGCCAGCTCAATAGCTAGCTGATGATAGGGGATGAGGGCTTCATGTCTGACTTCATACTCACCTGTCATCTGATTGACAATGAGCTTAGAATCTCCATATGCCTCTAGATGGATCACCCCCAGTTGCAGGGCTATTTTTAAGCCGATAATGAGCGCATTGTACTCTGCTACATTATTAGTGCACGGTTCTGTTAATGAGTAACCGTTAGGCAATATATGTTTATGTGGGGATATTAGCACAACCCCCACTCCAGCAGCATATCGTCTCGCGGCACCATCAAAGAACATTTGCCAAGGTTGTTCTCCGGTAACTGTGTTGACTTCTGATGTCTGCTTTAATTTGGACCAAATTGGATGGTCTGCAAGGAAATCAGCGATTGCCTGTCCCTTCATGGCCTTTTGAGGGACAAAATATATGTCATAGGGCGATAGTAAGAGCGCCCATTTTGCCAATCGGCCATTCAAGGATCCCGGCTTTGTCATCAGAATCTTCAGGGGATTAACCCGTGATATGACATGAATTGTTTGCCCCGAAAGGTAGTGTCGCATTTTCTGAACAACAAACACTAGGGCTAAACATTCTTTTTCAATCGGGGTATACCGCTGTTCTGCCCCAATCATTGTTCTACTTAAATAGTAGAGGGCATATTCATGGCCATGCTCATTATATTGAGCAAGTAGTGCTCCTAAAGCATTATCCATGGCCCTTACATATATAAGGAAGGGCTGCCCAGGGGTTGGTGCCATTAGTATAGGAGGCTTAGTAAGGTACTCCTTGAGGTCATCAAATGCCTGCTGACATGCCTCATCCCATATGAAAGACACTCCTTTTTTCATAAGTTTGGAGAATGGTTGGCATCGTCCAGATAAGTTGGATATGAAGCACCGAATATAAGCGAGCTTTCCTTGTAATCCCCTTAGTTCCTTAAGGTTGCGGGGAGGCGGCATTTCGTTAATCGCTTTTACCTTTTCAGGGTCGAGGAAAATTCCTTTTTGAAGTTATTACGAACCCTAGAAACTTCTCGCTGGATACCCCCATGAATGACTTAGTGGGATTCATTTTCAAATGATGTTTCCTCATAAGATCGAAGACCACTCTTAAATCGTGAAGATGATCTTCTTTGTCTTTGCTTTTAACTGCTAAGTCATCCACATAGCACTCTACTGTTCTGCGTAGGTGTTCTTTAAATATGGCGCTCATTGCGCGTTGGTAAGTGGTACCTGCATTCTTTAATCCGAATGGCATCACCGTATAGCAGTATACCCCCTGTGGCGTTCTGAAAGCTGTATGCTTTTCATCATCCGGGTGCATCTTGATTTGGTTATAACCTGAGAAGCCATCCATAAAGGACATCCTCTCATAACCGCAAGTATTATCGATCATTACGTCGGTGATGGGGAGCGGAAATTCATCCTTGGGACATGCAGCGTTCAGATCTCGAAAGTCAATGCATATTCGGATTTTGCCATTCTTTTTGCGAACTGGCACTATGTTTGCCACCCAGTCAGGATGCTATTCTTCACGGATGAACCCGGATTGTATAAGCTTATTGACCTCAGCAACTATTGCCTCCATCAATTCCGGTCGAAAATGCCTCTGTTGCTGTTTAACAGGTTTGACATCTTCTTTTATATTTAACCGGTGTGTGGCAATTTGAGGGTCAAGCCCAGGCATATCTTCATAACTCCATGCGAACACATCTATATACTCTTTGATAAGGGATATAAGTTCCTCCTTTTCCAAAGGAGTTAGTGTGTCGCTTATGAAAATGGGTTTCGGATTTTCTTCCGTTCCCATATTAACCCGTATTAATTTATCTTCTGTGGGCGGGTCATGCTGTTCAAAGCGGACATCCCAGAGAGTATCCATATGCCTAGCCCAAGCATCATCTTGAACGTCAATTGGTTCCTCGTCGCTTTCTGGCGCGGCTGAAACCATATTGATTGTCAAAGATTGAAACCAAGCACCGGTGCTTATACCTGAATCATGATCTGGTGAAGATGTTTCTTCTTTATCCGAAGAACTCTCTTCATCTTTTAATGGTGAAGAAGGTGGGGTAGATACATAACCCAACCCCCTGCGGGTCTTCTGATAATAATCAGGGCTCTTTCCTCTTGGTCTAAACGAGGGTATGAGATTCCGCCGCCCTTTTCCAAAGTTTAATCCCGACTTCTGGGTAAAATTATATCCCATTTTCTCCATCATCTGTCGGGACCTTTGCTCATATAAGTGAAATTGAGGTGATGTTTGTTCATCACTTTCACTACTTTGTCTCTGTCGAGGCGACGTGGCCACTTTGCCGAACATGATCGGCCTTTGGGACTTCTGTCGGGTAGGCACTTCAAAGAAGTGCCCTTGATCCTCGGTAATTTTTAATTGAGAGAGGAGGGAAGACCTGAGGGGCAAATGGTATGCCGCCAGAACTTCAAGTTCGGTCAGGCCATCCGCTTCGGTGGAGGTACAAGAGGGCTCAGACTCAGTAGCTACTGCATGCTCGTAGACTAACTTTACACTTTCATTAATAACCCATTCACTTTCTATTACATCTACTATATTATCAAGACCTAAGCTAAGATCTAGGTGAGGGTTGATTTCGTAATCACCCCCGTAATCTTCTCCAAGGAGCTCGTACTCAGTGTCGGCTTCATTGCCACTGTCGTCGGGTTTTGGAGACTTGCTAAGACTGTCATTGGAGGCTTCATGTGCTGGCTTGTAGAGTGCAGCATCTGTGAAGTAATTTTCCAACCCTTTGAATGGCTGCTTGTCAGCAATTAGTGTCCGGACCTCTCCTTCCTCATCGCAATATTTCATGCACTGGTGAAGAGTCGACGGAACTATCATATGAGAGTGAATCCAAGGTCGCCCCAATAAAATATTGTAGGAGGTATCAGCATCAATTACGTAGCATGTAACCTCCGTTTTCAAGTCTCCAATTTGACACCGCAATCGGATCTTACCAAGAGGATGGCTATTATTAGCGTTGAATCCATAAATGGTAGTGTGTGTAGGTGTCAAGCGATGAAGGGAAATCCCCAACAGCTGCATCAATCTACTGGGCACGACGCTGAGTGCAGAACCTGGATCAATCTGAATTCGGTCCACTTTTGTGGACCCGATATATCCAGTGAAATATAAAGGCCTATTATGCTTTATATTCCTCACCTGCATGTCTTCTGGAGAGAAGATAATTTGTGGGACCTGCCTCCTCACTTGATGACAGTGGGGGCAAGAGTCCCGCTCTTCGATGGCCGGCTCGACAATCTGAGCTAGGAACGACTCAGAGTCTGCCAAGGCCTCTCTTAGAGCTTCACGTGTTGATTTTGATAATCTCAACAATTCGTAAAGCGTCACTCGCGTTAGGATATTAGCCAACTGCGCGATTATGCCAAATTCGAAGGGAGTTTCTTTGGCTCCTTCGTCTCTGGTAGAATTCTTCTGGAAATGAAGTCTTTTATGCTTCGCAGGCTTTGCGAGTTCTGCATAGATATCTTTTGGATCCACTATGGTGTAGTCCTTAAGATATGTCTTTCCAGATCGAGTACCGGAAGGGCCTGCCCCATCTTGATGGGTGGCCATAGTTTCGGGTTCTTCTTCAGAATCTGTGAAGACCCCCGAAGCTATATATTCTCCTTTTATATCCGCAGAAATGACATTGACAGCCTGCTTCTTCTCTGGACCTCTTGAAGTAGTCCATTGTTCATCTTCCAGCAAATCAGGGTGAACCCACATAATTTCCCCTCTTTGGGTTGTTATGGGGACAAGTCCTTCTTGGGCTTTGTTGTAAGGATCAAGATTCTTTGTAACTGCCTCACCCTTTGGGATTGGGGTCACTCCTGCGGGGAACTCGTGGGTTCCAACCACTATGGTTGCCATATTGGCAGTGACTTTCTTCTGCTCTTCCTTAAGTGTCAAAACTCCAGCCTCTATTAGTGCTTGGATTCTGTTCTTAAGGGGAAAACAATCCCTGGTAGGGTGCCCAACATTCCGGTGATAAAGACAGTAATTTGGGTCTTTAGTCTTACCCGCATCTTCTGGCTTCTTATTCTCCGGAAATTTTAGCATTCCCTTCTTTTGGAGCAGGTGAAAGAGGACTGGTGTCTGTTCAGCTTTGAAAGTGTAATTCCTTTCTTGCTGCGGTCTAATTTGCCTTGACCCTCGTTGACCTTGAGATTTCGGCTCTGGCAGAGGACTGGTTTTCTGAGGAGCAGTTTCTGATGACATTACTGCTTTCCCTTTATTCTTGTTGCTGTTGTTTTGGGTATATGATTTACTACCCCCAGCACTTCTTGGCCCGCGGGACTCTTCAACTCGGCGAATCAAGTCTTCAGCTTGCTCTCCTTGTTTGAGCAGGTCCCTCCATGTCTTAGATTCTACGGCCCCTATTTTGAGGAGCACATTGGTCTTAAGGTTGTGTCGACATGTCTCGACTAGAGTTTCCTGGATCATTCCGTGTTTACAATGTACGGACTTCTCCCGAAACCTTTCTATGAAATCTTTAACCGCTTCTTGTTCCCCTTGCCTAGTTGCAAGGAGGGAATGAACCGTTATCTCGGTATCATCCTCGAAGAAACGTGAGAGAAATGATTTCTCAACATCTAACCAGGTATTAATACTACCTGGGGGCAGCTGCATGAACCAAGTAAAGGCAGGCCCTCGCAAAGTACTTGCAAATACTTTGGTCATGATGGGATCATTACCCATTAAGTGTCCTGCTTGGGACAAGAAATAATAGATGTGCTGACTGGGCGATCCCTTCCCGTCATAGGGCTCCAACTTGAGCGGCTTATACTTTGGAGGATAGGGTACCACATCCCATTCTGCTGGATATGGTCTAGAGACACCTGACTCCTTCAACTCTTTTTTACGCATCAAGGCTTCGAGTTGATTCTGTAACTTTTCAAGCTTTTCTTCTTGCGGATCATGGAAAGAAAATCTATCTTCTTCCTCATGCATCGAGTGGGCTTTCTCCTCCTGTTCTTCTTCATTTGGAGTCTTCTTGCCCTGTTTAGCATTATCTTCAACAACTTTTAAAAGTAGCATCTTAAGGTCTTCAATCGTTTTCTGTTGCTCTCGAATCATTCTTTCTTGAGCTTCAAATCTCTGATTGATATCACCAGATTTATCTGCCATGTGCGACGCTGACTTCTGCAGTCGAGATGATGTAGAGGATGGAGGCGAGGCTATAGCGGAATTATCGCTGTCCTCGTCGTAAGAACCCCCTGCGAGCTTTTTATAATTTCGGGGCGGGACGGCTCCTGATCTTAGTCGAGTAATACGATGAAGTTCATCATCGCTCGATTCTGAATCATCATCCGTCTCTGCAATTTTCTTCCCTTTTCCTACCATGTTGGAAGTTACAGCTCTCCCTTGTTTCAGGGGAGTGGTTCTTGTCTTCTTAGCAGAATTTTGGTTTGACTCATTTAATCGGTCGAACACAGATATCCTGTTCTTGCTGCAGCCACAGTTATTCACCACGGCTGATACTGTTGTTATAAGTTGCTGGCAATGGCAACTATGTTCAACTTGAAGTTGGTCTATGCCTCTCTTCTTATGAAGATGCTCCCTGAGGTCAGTGCCTCTAGTCATGAAATCAAGAGGTCCATTCAACTCTTGAGAGTGTTTAAGAATCCACTGAAGCTTCTTTGATTGATCAACCCTGACTCTGGGGTCGGACTGATCCTCGCGTGGCTTAGGAATAGCCTCGCGTTTCATATTGCGGGCCTGAAAAATAGCTCCGCGCTGATCCACACTAGCCTCGTGTTTCTCGCTGGCTTGGTGTGTCCTTGGAAGTTTAGCCTCTGGAATAATAGCCCCGCGTGAAGGGAAGTTCTTGCACGCTGGCTTATCTTCGCGATTGATGCAGATCATAGCTTCGCGCTTAGCGCGGTTTTTACGACTGACAACTATCTGCCAATCATCTTCCCGTTCCTTGCGGGTGTCAGAAGTCTTGCGTTTATTGCAAGTATCACTGGCTTCGCGTCTCTCGCTAGGCACAGTAATAGCCCCGCATGGAGAATCACACGCTGGCTTTGAATAATTTTTATACTCGCGTAACTCGCGAGTGTTGGGTATTCTGCGACTAGCGCAACCCTTACTGGCTTTGCGTCTCTCGCTAGGCACAGTAATAGCCTCGCGTGGAGAATCACACGCTGGCTTTGAATAATAATTTTTATACTCGCGTAACTCGCGAGTGTTGGGTATTCTGCGACTAGCGCAACCCTTACTGGCTTCGCGTCTCTCGCTAGGCACAGTAATAGCCTCGCGTGGAGAATCACACGCTGGCTTGGAATAATTTTTATACTCGCGTAACTCGCGAGTGTCAGGAATTTTGCGTAACTCGCCAGTATTACCAGCCTCGCGTGGAAAATCACACGCTGGCTTTTCCTTGCTTTTAAGGCAAGTTGTATCTTCGCGTTTAACGCGGTAGAGATTGGTCTCGCGGGTAGCGCGAGCCAATTTGCGAGGGACCATAGCCTCGCGTCCTCTAGAGTTATCCAAGGCGGGCTCTGAGGGCTCTACGCCTCGCTCTCCGGTTCCTGTTCCGAAGTTGGGTCCTGGTCAGCCCAGTTCCCATGTCTTCTTCGGCAATCGGAAGCTCTTCCTCGGTTAGGATTTCTTGTGTGGACTCCGGCGTTATAACCGTAGTCTCCAAGGATCCCCGTCTCTCGGTGGATACCTTTCTACCCGTCACTTGGGCATTGGAGTACATACGGCGATAGTGCCGTGTCTCATCCAAGTCACCTGATCCAGAGGAGAGGAACTCCTCGTACTTCTGCTGGTCGATTTCAACGACCAGCGTGTCTACTTCGGATCCGATCAAGTCAACGTCCGATTGCGCCACAATCTCTTCATCAGTGAAAGAGATGGCTCCCACTGTGGTCGCCAGTTTGTTCGTCGCAAAAGTTCCTTCGCTTCCTCCCATTGAATTAACTTAAATTACAATGAAAGTGAATAAGATATAAAAAAGAACAAACGAGAGGATTTTATATTTCAATCTCTCTCTTTTACAATAGTTGTGGGATCTGTGGCGATGGGATCTGTCAAGCAGTTCCTTTGGACGATCGGTACGTTGAAATCTTCTCTTTTAAAGATATCGGCCGAATATAGACGATCTTCTCTGGTTTTTGATTCGTTCAAGGCTCTCTCGCGTAACTCGAACTTCTCAAGAACTCCAGAAAGAAGATGGTGATTTTCTCTGATCTTCACGAACTCAAGGCTCTGTGCGTAACTTGAATTCTCTAAGATTTCAGAAGATGATCAGCAAAGGCTTCAAGGCTCTCTCGCGTACTTGAATTGCCAAAGGATCGATAGGAGGCTTCCGATGCCGAAAAGAAGAAGAACTCTGATCTCTGGTTTTGATTAGTTCAAGGCTCTCACGCGTAACTCGAACTTTACCAAAACTTCCAAAAGATCCCCCAAAAAAAGCTCCCAAGGGTTTCACCAGGAAAGTATTTATAGCCCCAGGTTAATGCAAGAGTTTCTATCTAAATAGAACTCGCATTCATCAAGGATTCCAATCAAATATCTTAGTTTTGATGGAATTCTGATTAGACTTGATTCGGGTATTTGGATAAGCCCAAAATCATAATCTCAATCAATATGAGATTCTGGTTATCTGCTTACGCGGAGCTTTAATCGCATCAAAACGCGACGCTAAATAACCAAAACGCGGAGCTAACGCGGAGCTATTGATCATCTCCGCGCTTTACTCAAACGCGAGGCTAATACAAGCCAGACTGCGGAATCAACGCGGAGCTATTAAACATCTCCATGTTTTATTCAAACGCAGGGTTAATATATCCAAACGCGGGGCTATTGAATTAGCTCAGCGTTCTGTTGTGGAAAATCCTTTTAACTTAGAAATTTTCACTGCCAACACATATAAGCCAGACCCGAAAGAGCGCAAGGAGAAGTTGATCAAGTATCACCCCACTACCGCGCGAGAAATCATAACTGACGCTGCCTTCGAAACTTTAAATAGAGAGGCAATGGAGAAACCCGCCTTCCTTTTTGGAGATCATATGGATCAATCAGATGAGATCCTTTCTGAAGAGGAGAGCGCTTGGTTATATAACTCAGGCGAAATGCTGATGTTTCTGCTTAGAATGGATCGCAGCTATCCCTTGGTATATCTTCAAAGACTGGCGATACCTCGAGAATTAAAGTGGGGACTAACTCAAGATCAAGATGGCGTCCCAACAGGCAAATTTGGTGCACAAGGGGTTCATCAAGATGGTCCCCCCAGATGCATTACTGGCTTACTTCCAGGCCGGTTTGGCAAGGAGCTTCCAATAGGAGAAGTCCCATCTCGCGCACGAACTTTCTTAAGTGAGTTCCTGGCGAAGAATGGTCAGTACCCGGCTAGTGACTTCAGGATGCCTGGTTGGGTTCATTCTTCTAGTAATATGTGGTGGGCCCGCCTCGTTCAGTGCATGTTGGATTCCCACGAGCCCATCCTAAAGGATATCGGCTTATATAAAGCCATCAGGAACGTCCAGTTTGGGTTCCCGCAGAGCGCATATCATTTCTTCTGCCTCTTGGAGATGTATAACCCTGAGACTTGTACTCTCTTTACAACAGTGGGTGAGCTAGGGTTCGCTCTCCACGAGATGTTTGAAGTTTCTGGGCTCTCAATGGGCGAAGTCCCATATGAGGAGTACATCCCCACCACCGAGGAGTTAAACATGCTGATGGCTAAAAATGAGCGCATCTATGTCACATACTGGGAGATGATGTGCCATTATCATATTTGTGCTGACCTGGCAGGCGCTCGTAATCACGGTAACGGCCACAAGAAATGGGCCGAGTATCTCTTCTCCAATTTGAACACTAAGGATAGCTCAGCCACTATTCATGGCCATCCTCCTGTCCCCATTTCAGAGATTGACCAACGTGTAGCCAGGGCCCATCACCGTCTGTATTATACTACAGACTCCAATGAGAACGGGTACGGTCTCGGTACTTCATTCAAAAGCTATCACTATCAAGCCCAGTTTCCGATTTCCAATAGGCGTCTCATTGCCGGGTTTTTGATGCTGTGGCTTAAGAGATGCGTCGTGCCGTCATTGCCCAAGGAAGCAATTGCAGTGACCGTGGTATATCCAGCGGTTCTTCTTGCATACGGTCGACCCCTTGGACTTCTTCCCGCCATGGTGTGTAATTTACAGCATGGACTGCGGGTGCTTTGTCATGATTTCCTTCCCACTGTTAAGGTCAAGGGGAAAGGAAAGGGCAAGTCGAAAGAGACTGCCCAGCCAAAAACTCCAAACCCTAGGGTGGAGATACCCTATACCTATTTGATGGCGTGGCTCATCTTGCACTGTCCCTCTTTAATGAGTGCACCAGAGCGACGTTCGGGCGAAAAGTGCTTCTTTGTAGAACTGTATGAACGCTCTTCATGGAGGCAAAATTATATGTCTCAAATTCGGAAGACCCTTCGTGGCTTTCAGAACTACGAGATCTTCAGGTGTTTCCCCGACTTCCCTGGCGGAGGATATGGGTTGAGGCAGAAGGACACCGCAGGAGCAAATAGGTTCACTACTTTATCTGCAGGAGCATTCTGGTGGCTTCTCAACATCCGTCCCGGACACTTGGTGTATCGTCAAGATCTCGCATGTCGGATCGAGCCATACACTCCGAGTCGCTTTGCTCGCCAGTTTGGATACTCTCAACTCTATGTGGGTAATCCAAATAAAGATCTTGCTCACGAGGGAGACTTGTATGAAGGTGCCCGTGGCTGATTCCATTTTGCAGCGGGCGGGACCGAGGCCGAATTCACCTTTTCCCAGAAGTCGCCAGAACTGGCAATGACTCTCAGCTTCTGCACATGGTTTAGCATTGCAAACACTGATGTGCCCGGCTTCACTCCCAACCGCAGTTGTTGCAAGGAGATCGAGGCCTTCTACATTAGTCGCCAAGGTGCTTCTCGGGTAAGAGTAAAAGGAATGGAAGAATTCCTTGGCGCTGCAGCCGAGCCTTCAGATGTTGACGACTCTGATGATGATGCTGGCGATGATGATGATAATACTGGTGCTGGAGGAGCTCCCCAGCCTGTTGTCAGTCCTCCCTTCAGTTCAACTCTCAAACGCCGAGGTACTTTAAAGAAAAGGCCTGGTAAGAAGCAGAAGTTGGTCCCAGAAACTTTGATAGCCCCCAAGAAGTGGCTGTCAAACTTACTTCCGACTTATTGGCCTTAGCTCTACCCTCGGCGCCGGCCGGGGCGATTGGTCCTGCTGAAGTTCCAAGTACCGGAGAAGTTCCAGCTCCTCCAGTGGCAGAGGGAATTGAACAACCCGCAGCACTTCCATTAGTTAATGAGACGGGTATTCTTTTAGAGATGACAGCGGCTCTGCCTTCAAGTCCGACTACTGGACTTGTGTCTCCTGGTATAACTCTTTCAGATCTTACACTCCGTCTTCTATATGTATGTTATTTTCTTTTTGCTGTGCTGATACGACCTTCTTTGTCTTACTTTTCTGAGGCACAGTTAGCCACGTCCTCTCGCCGATGCACTCGACCACCCAAGGGGGGTCTGAGGAGCGAGTGGATTACTCGAGCACTACTGGCTCAGTGGGCGTGCTAAGTAGTTCTTCAAATGAACTAGACGCAGAGCACTTTGCAACGACCCCTCCTTCTATTCCTTCTTCGGTTCCCTCAATTGATGATCTTGGGAGCGACGATAGGACATAGTTAATTATTGCGGCCGCAGCAAAAGAAGCTACTCCTTCTCCCAGCTTGCCGTCTCCAACACCAAACACCTGTTCCGACGCGACTTTTCCCATAGTCGTTGGTGTACCTTCTGCTCTTCAGCCGGCGATTCTAACGCCTTCCACCATAATGGCTGTTGAGACTCCCGTAAATCTTCCAGCTGGGGATGAAGAAAATTTGAAGTTCTCATTTGAAGTTTCTTCTGCCGTCGGAGGAGTTTCTGGTGGAGATACCCCTTCATCTTCTCCTGCTGGTGGCGCTGCTCGGACGGCTTGTATTAGCAGCCCTCCTTCTCAGGTTCCTGATTCTGCCAGGTCTGCATTGGCTTTATTGGTTCCCCACATCATGAATCTGGTACAAGGACGGGCTTCTTCTTCGACTCCGGAAGCCACTGCTCCCCTGCCCGTGACATCTCCTTTGGCATTACATGCTCCGTCTATTGACACTCCCAATCCTCTTGAGGAACTTTTCAACTTTGGTGTCGTGGATTTTATGCGGTTACTAAGGAGATGTACCGAGATGGTCGTTGCTGGCCACGATTTCTTCAACTTCGCACGTCCAATGTTATTCCGCTACCTGGAAAACATCGAAGAAATTGGGGGACGAGACCGAGCAGCTCCTTACCGGGCCCGTTTTGGAATTTTGGAGGAGCAAATGAACATACTCAACACAATTCGCCAAGCGGATGTTGAGTCGATTACTGGGATTGAATGGGCTCGTCTCCGGGCGGAGTCGATTGCTCGTCGAGAGGAGTTAAGGCGCCAAGAAGAAGAATGGTCTCGAGCATTAGCAGAGTTCCAAGCTAGTCGGGAGTCCATTCTTAAAGGCCTGGAATTGGTGAACTCTGAAATTGAAGGAAGTCAGGCTGCTATTCTCAGCGCCCAAGAGGCCATTGCCAATGCTCAGGCAATTTTAGTAGAGAGCGAGCTCTATTTAGGGGAAGCCGTTAAGAAGCGGGAAGCGCTGATCCGCCGACGGGAGCAAGTTGATCAGGAGGAGACAACAAGAAGTCACACTATGGAAGAGTCTCGCCGGCATCTATCTCAGCAAGCTGCCATGAGTGATGATGACCTTCTCCGGCAGGCTCAACACTCTGTAGAAGCCACTCGTTGTCGAGTAATTGACGAGGCGATGAGTAAGTTGAAGCATCTCGGAGATCCATAGTTTTCTTTTATTCTTCATTCTTTTTTTATAATGAGAATTTGTAATAAAAGAAGGAACCTCATTGGTTCTCAGAATTCTTTTGTAACTCCATTCTCTTTAAATGATGAATAAATGATAACTACCTTTTGATTCTTTTATTGGTTGGCTAGGAACCCTTTTGCACAACAAATAACCTGTCATCAAAAGAAGTTTTATCTGAAAATTTTTATGGGATTTTTAGCAAACCCCCAGCCATCAACGGATTTGATTGGCCTTTACCAACTACCGTTTGAGTTGGGCTAGCCATGCTATTCCCCTCAGCATGGTGAGTTGTCGAGGAATTTTATTTCCTCTCCCCTTTGCCTTTAATCAGCATTGGTAGTTAATCTCATACTCTTACCCTCAGTATGATAGGGTTGGCGAGGAATTTAATCTCCTCTTCCTGATGCTATAAAAGCATTGGGCAAGTGGTTTCATACTTTTACCCCAGTATGATGGGTTGGCGAGAAACTGGTTCTCTTCCCATTGCCTAGTCGGCGTTGGGCAATTCATACTTTTACCCCAGTATGATGGGTTGGCGAGAAACTGGTTCTCTTCCCATTGTCTTAGTCGGCGTTGGGCAATTCATACTTTTAGGTCAGAGGCGCTCAATCGTGCATGCCTAAAAGAGAAATTGGCGGCTGTTCAAACTCGAGAACTGGCACACCAGGTTTTAGGTCAGAGGCGCCAAACTGCGCATGCCTAAGAAAAAGAAAGACTGGAGGTGGTTCAAACTTGAGAACCAAACTGGAGGCTGTTCAAGGCTCTCTCGCGTAACTTGAACTGGGCACACCAAACACACCAGGTTTAGGTCAGAGGCGCACAATGCGCATGCCTAAGAAAAAGACTGGAGGTGGTTCAAACTTGAGAACCAAACTGGAGGCTGTTCAAGACTCTCTCGCGTAACTTGAACTGGGCACACCAAACACACCAGGTTTAGGTCAGAGGCGCACAATGCGCATGCCTAAGAAAAAGACTGGAGGTGGTTCAAACTTGAGAACCAAACACACCAGGTTTAGGTCAGAGGCGCATAATGCGCATGCCTAAGAAAAAGACTGGAGGTGGTTCAAACTTGAGAACCAAACACACCAGGTTTAGGTCAGAGGCGCACAATGCGCATGCCTAAGAAAAGACTGGAGGTGGTTCAAACTTGAGAACCAAACACACCAGGTTTAGGTCAGAGGCGCTCAATTGCTCATGCCTAAGAAAAAGACTGGAGGTGGTTCAAACTTGAGAACCAAACACACCAGGTTTAGGTCAGAGGCGCACAATGCGCATGCCTAAGAAAAGACTGGAGGTGGTTCAAACTTGAGAACCAAACACACCAGATTTAGGTCAGAGGCGCTCAATTGCGCATGCCCAAGAAAAGACTGGAGGTGGTTCAAACTTGAGAACCAAACACACCAGGTTTAGGTCAGAGGCGCTCAATTGCGCATGCCCAAGAAAAAGAACTCGTATCTCCAGGTATACTAAGAATAGTATTTCTTCAGAAATTTGCCATTGATCGGCATCATCATCCTGTCGCCCTCTTAATTCATTAAGCGATAGGCTCCACTGGAGTATACTGTCTCCACAATAAACGGTTCTTCCTACTTGGGTTCAAACTTACTCTTAGTCTTGTGGGTTAGCACCATTGGCCTTTTAACAGCCAGAACCAAGTCTCCTTGCTTAAAGGTCCTTGGTTTAACGCTCTTATTGAACGTCTGAGATATTCGGGCTTGATACAACTCAATTTGTTGTTGAGCCCTGAGATGTTTCTCATCCAACGCCTCTAGTTCTTGCAATCTTTGCTGATGGCGCTCTTCTGTCGTCATCTTTGTGGCTAAAGTCACTCTCAGAGATGGTATCTGGATTTCAAGAGGCAAGACAGCCTCACTCCCATAAACTAAAGAGAACGGGGTAACTTTGGTCGGGGTGCGAACGGTGGTGCGATAGGCCCACAAACATTCTCCCAACTTTTTATCCCAATCTCGTTTATTAGAAGAGATGAACTTCCGAAGGAGTTTAATAATCGTCTTGTTGAAAGCTTCGGCCAACCCATTAGCTGCGGGGTTATATGGTGTAGAAGTAATATCCATGATTCTGAACTTATTGCAGAATCTGGAGAATCCCTGACTGATGAATTGCGGACCATTATTATGAATGATCCGTCGAGGGACGCCAAAACGGTAAATGACATGATGTTTGATAAACTTGATCACATCTGCCGTTCTCACCTCTCTCATGGGCACGACTTCGGCCCACTTTGAAAAATAATCGGTTATTGCAAGAATAAACCGATGTCCTCTGGATGACGGGAGAGTTATTGGCCCCACAATGTCCATTCCCCAGGCCTCAAACGGTCAACTAGCGACAGTATTGTGCAAGTATTCTGGGGGTTGATGAATAAAATTGGCATGAACTTGGCATGCATGGCATCGTTTAGCGTATGCCATTGCTTCCGTGATCATATTCGGCCAGTAGTATCCTAGCCTTTTTATACGGTCTCCGAGTTTTGGACCGGGCTGATGAGCTCCACATACTCCATCATGCGTTTCTCTCAGCACTTGCTCTGCTTCTGCTTTTGATATGCAGCGTAGCAGTAGACCATCTCTTGACTTTCTACACAAAGTCTTAAGTTTATGGTCATAATAAAATCTCTGGGCCTTCCTCTTTATTGAGGTGGCTTCGTTTGGATCTTCTGGTAATATCCCATGCAAAGCATAGTCCACAAACGGAAATTGCCAATCACGGGGTTCTAATTTTAAGCCAATCTGGCATACCTCTTCGGCTTGAGATACTGCGTCTGGGTGGAGGAGTTCTCTACTACCAATGGTGATGCTTTTAGCTTCACCTGGTGAGATTGCCAGTGTTGCGGCTAATGCGGCAAGAGCATCTGCATAAACGTTCTCATTCGAGATACGTGATATATGTGGAATTGTTCAAAATATCCTGCTAGCTCAATAGCTAGCTGATGATAGGGGATGAGGGCTTCACGTCTGACTTCATACTTACCTATCATCTGATTGATGATGAGCTTAAAGTCTCCATATGCCTCTAGATGGTTCACCCCCAGATGCAGAGCTATTTTTAAGCCGATAATGAGCGCGTTGTATTCCGCTACATTATTCGTGCACGGTTCTGTTAACGAGTAACCGTTAGGCAATATATGCTTGTGTGGGGATATAAGCACAACCCCCACTCCGGCAGCAGATCGTCTCGCAGCACCATCAAAGAACATCTGCCAAGGTTGTTCTCCGGTAACTGTGTTGACTTCTGATGTCTGCTTTAACTTGGACCAAATTGGATGGTCTGCAAGAAAATCGGTGATCGCTTGTCCCTTCATAGCCTTTTGAGGGACAAAATGTATGTCATAGGGCGATAGTAAGAGTGCCCATTTTGCCAATCGGTCATTCAAAGATCCCGGTTTGGTCATCAGAATCTTCAAAGGATTAACACGTGATATGACATGAATCGTTTGCCCCAAAAGGTAGTGTCGCATTTTCTGAATAGCAAACACTAGAGCTAAATATTCCTTTTCAATCGGGGTATACCGTTGTTCGGCCCCAATCATTGTTCTACTTAAATAGTAGAGGGCATGTTCATGGCCGTGCTCATTATACTGAGCAAGTAATGCTCCTAAAGCATTATCCATGGCCCTTACATATATAAGGAAGGGCTGCCCGGGAGTTGGTGCCATTAGTACAGGAGGCTTAGTGAGGTACTCCTTGAGGTCACCAAATGCCTGCTGACATGCCTCATCCCATATGAAAGACACTCCCTTTTTCATAAGTTTTGAGAATGGCTGGCATCGTCCAGCTAGGTTGGAAATGAAGCGTTGAATATAGGCGAGCTTTCCCTATAATCCCCTTAATTCCTTCAGATTGCGGGGAGGCGGTATTTCGCTAATGACTTTTATCTTTTCAGGGTCGAGAAAAATTCCTTTTGAGGTGATTATGAACCCAAGAAATTTCCTGCTGGATACACCCATGAATGACATGGTAGGATTCATCATCAGATGATGTTTCCTCATAAGATCGATGACCACTCTTAAATCATGAAGATGATCTTCCTTGCTTTTGCTTTTGACTGCTAAGTCGTCCACATAGCACTCCACTGTCTTGCGCAGGTATTCTTTGAATATGACACTCATTGCGCGTTGGTAGGTGGCACCTGCATTCTTTAATCCGAATGGCATCACCGTATAACAGTACACCCCCAGCGGCGTTCTGAAAGCTGTATACTTTTCATCATCTGGGTGCATCTTGATTTGGTTATAACCTGAGAAGCCATCCATAAAGGACATCCTCTCATAACCACAAGTGCTATCAATCATCACATCGGTGATGGGGAGTGGAAATTCATCCTTGGGACATGCAGCGTTCAGATCTCGAAAGTCAATGCATATCCAGATTTTGCCATTATTTTTGCGAACTGGCACTATATTTGCCACCCAATCTGGGTGTTGTTCTTCATGGATGAACCCGGATTGTATAAGCTTGTTGACCTCAGCAACTATTGCCTCCATCAATTCCGATCGAAAACGCCTTTGCTGTTGTTTGACAGGCTTAGCGTCTTCTTTTATATTTAACCAGTGTGTGGCAATTTGAGGGTCAAGCCCAGGCATATCTTCATAACTCCATGCGAACACATCTATATACTCTTTGATAAGAGATATGAGTTCCTCCTTTTCTGAAGAAGTTAGTGTGTCGCTTATGAAAATGGGTTTCGGATTTTCTTCCGTTCCCATGTTAACTTGTATTAATTTGTCTTCTGTGGGCGGGTCACGCTGTTCAAAGCGGACATCCCAGAGATTATCCATATGCCTAGCCCAAGTATCATCTTGAACATCGATTGGTTCCTCGTCGCTTTCTGGCGCGGCTGAAACCATATTGGCTGTCAAAGATTGAAACCAAGCACCGATACTTACATCCGAATCATGATCGGGTGAAGATGTTTCTTCTTTGGCCGAAGAACTCTCTTCATCTTTCAATGGTGATGAGGGTAGAGTAGATACATAACCCAACCCCCTGCGGGTCTTCTGATAATAATCAGGGCTCTTCCCTCTTGGCCTAAACGAGGGTATAAGGTTCCGTCGTCCTTTCCCAAAGTTTAATCCCGGTTTCTGGGTAAAATTATAACCCATCTTTTCCATCATCTGGCGGGATTTTTATTCGTATAGGTGCAATTGGGGTGATGTCTGTTCATCACTTTCACTGTTTTGCTTTCGGCGAGGTGAGGTAATTACTTTACCGAACATAATCGGCCTTTGGGATCCTCTCTGAGGAGGCACTTCAAAGTAATGGCCTTTCTCCTCAGCTATTTTAGACTGGGAGAGGAGGGATGACCTAAGTGGCAAATGGTATGCCTCTAGAACTTCAAGTTCGGATAGGCCATCCACTTCGGTAGAAGTACAAGAGGGTTTGGATTCAGTAGCTACAGCATGCTCATAGACCAACCTTATACTTTAATTAATAACCCATTCACTTTCGATTACATCATTTAGATCATCATCAATATCCAGACTAAAATCTAAGTGGGGGTTGATTTCATAATCACCCTCATCGTCTTCCTCAGGAAGCTCGTACTCAGTGTCGGCTTCATTGGCACTGTCGTCGGGCTTTGGGGACTTGCTAAGATCGTCATTGGAGGCTTCATGTGCTGGCTTGTAGAGTGCAGCATCTGTGAAGTAATTCTCCAACCCCTTGTCAGCAATTAGTGTCCGGACCTCTCCTTCCTCATCGCAATATTTCATGCACTGGTGAAGAGTCAACGGAACTATCATATGAGAGTGGATCCAAGGTCGCCCCAATAAAATATTGTAGGAGGTATCAGCATCAATTACGTAGCATGTAACCTCCCTTTTCAAGTCTCCAATTTGACACCGCAATCGGATCTTACCAAGAGGATGGCTATTATTAGCGTTGAATCCATAGATGGTAGTGTGCGTAGGTGTCAAGCGATGAAGGGAAATCCTTAACAGCTGCATCAATCTTCTGGACACGACACTGAGTGCAGAACCCGGATCGATCTGAATTCGGTCCACTTTTGTGGATCCGACATATCCGGTGAAATATAAAGGCCTATTATGCTTTATATTCCTCACCTGCATGTCTTCTGGAGAGAAGATGATTTGTGAGACTTGCCTCCTCACTTGATGACAGTGGGGGCAAGAGTCCCGTTCTTCGATGGCCGGCTCGACAATCTGAGCTAGGAATGACTCAGAGTCTGCCAAGGCCTCTCTTAGAACTTCACGTGTTGATTTTGATAATCTCAACAACTCGTAAAGCGTCACTCGCGCTGGGATGTTAGCCAGCTGCGCATTATGTCAAATTCGAAGGGAGTTTCTTTGGCTCCTTCATCTCTGGTAGGATTCTTCTGGAAACGAAGTCCTTTCTGCTTCGCAGGCTTTGCGAGTTCTGCATAGATATCTTTTGGATCTACTCCTTACGATATGTCTTCCCAGATCGAGTACCGGAAGGGCTTGCCCCATCTTGATGAGTGGCCATAGTTTCGGGTTCTTCTTCAGAATCTGTGAAGGCTCCCGAAACTATATATTCTTCCTTTATATCTGCAGAAATGGCATTAACAGCCCGTTTCTTCTCTTGAACTCCTGAGGTAGTCCATTGTTCATCCTCCAGTAAGTCGGGGTGAACCCACATAACTTTCCCCTTTTGGGTTGTTACGGGGACAAGTCCTTCTTCGGCTTTGCGGATCAAGATTCTTCGTGACCATCTTACTCTTAGAGATTGGGGTCACTCCTGCGGGAAACTCGTGGGTTCCGACCACTATGGTTGCCATATTGGCAGTGACCTTCTTCTGTTCTTCCTTAAGCGTCAGAACTCCAGCCTCTATTAGTGCTTGGATTCTGTTCTTAAGGGAAAAATAATCCCTGGTAGGGTGCCCAACATTCCGGTGATAAAGACAGTAGTTGGGGTCTTTAGTCTTACCAGCATCTTCTGGCTTCTTATTCTCCGGAAGTTTTAGCATTCCCTTCTTCTGGAGCAAGTGAAAGAGGATATGCGTCTGTTCCGCCTTGAAAGTGTAATTCCTTTCTTGTTACGGTCTAATTTGCCTTGATCCTCGCTGACCTTGAGGCTTCGGCTCTGGCGGACGACTGGTTTTCTGAGGAGCAATTTCTGACGACATCGCTGCTTTTCCTTTATTTTTATTGCTGTTGTTTTGGGTATATGACTTACTACCCCCAGCATTTCTTGACCCGCAGGACTCCTCAACTTGGCGAATCAAGTCTTCAGCTTGCTCTCCTTGTTTGAGCAGGTCCCTCCACGTCTTAGACTCTACGGCCCCCATTTTGAGGAGCACATTTGTCTTAAGATTGTGTCGACAAGTCTCGACTAGAGTTTTCTGGATCATTCCGTGTTTACAATGTACGGACTTCTCCAGGAACCTTTCTATAAAATCTTTAACCGCTTCTTGTTCTCCTTGCCTAGTCGCAAGGAGGGAATGAACCGTAATCTCGGTGTCATCCTCAAAGAAACGTGAGAGAAATAATTTCTCTACATCTAACCAGGTATTAATAGTACCTGGGGGCAACTGCATGAACCAAGTAAAGGCAGGCCCTCGTAAAGTACTTGCAAATACTTTGGTCATAATGGGATCATTACCCATTAAATATCCTGCTTGGGACAGAAAGTAATATATATGCTGACTGGGCGATCCCTTTCCTTCGTATGGCTCTAATTTGAGCGGTTTATACTTCGGTGGATAAGGTATCATGTCCCATTCAGGAGGATACGGTCTTGAGACCCCTGCTTCTTTCAACTCCTTCTTACGCATTAAAGCTTCGAGTTGATTCTGCTGCTTTTCTATCTTTTCCCATGTGGATCATGGAAAGAAAATCTATCATCTTCCTCATGCATCGAGCGGGCTTTCTCTTCCTATTCTTCTTCATTCAGAGTTTCTTTGCCCTTTTTGGTATTATCTTCCACAAATCTCGATAGCATGCTTTTAAGACCTTCAATCATCTTTTGCTGCTCTTGAATCATCTTCTCTTGAGCTTCAAATCTCTGATTGATATCGTCGGACTTATCCGCCATATGCGATGCTGACTTCTATAGCCGAGACGATGCAGAGGATGGAGGCGAGGCTATAGCGGAATTATCGCTGTTCTCGTCGTAAGAACCCTTCGCAAGCCTTTTATAATTCCGAGGGGGAACGGCTCCTGATTTAAGTCGAGTGACGTGAGGAGGTTTTTCGTCGCTCGATTCGGTATCATTGTCCGTTTCTACGATCTTTTTCCCCTTTCCTACCATGTTGGAGGTTACAGCTCTCCATTGCTTCAGGGAAGTGGTTCTTGTCTTCTTAGAAGGGTTCTGGTTTGACTCGTTCAATCGGTCGAACGCAGATATCCTGCTCTTGCTACAGCCACAGTTGTCTATTACGGCAGATACTGCCGTCATAAGTTGCTGGCAATGGCAGACAGGCTCAACTTGGAGTTGGTCTAAGCCTCTCTTCTTAGAGAGGTACTCCCTGAGATCAGCGCCTTTAGCCATGGAGTCAGGAGGTCCATTCAACTCTTGAGACGGTCTCTGAAGCCTCTTTGATGGATCAACCCTGACTCTGGGGTTAGACCGATCCTCGCGTGGCTTAGGAATAGCCTCGCGTTTCATATTGCAGACTTGAAGAATAGCTCCGCGCTTATCCACCCTAGCCTCGCGTCTCTCACTGGCTTGGTGTGTCTTCAGAAGTTTATCTTCCGGGATAATAGCCCCGCATGAAGGGAAGGTCTTACACGCTGGCTTATCTTTGCGATTAACGCAAATCATAGCTTCGCACCTAGCACGATTTTTACGATTGACAACTATTTGCCAATCATCCTCACGTTCCTCGTGGGTATCAGAAGTCTTGCGCTTATTGCAAATATTACTGGCTTCGCATATCTCGCTAGGCTCAGTAATAGCCTCGCGTGGAGAATCACACGCTGGCTTTAAAGAATTTTTATACTCGCGTAACTCGCGAGTGTTGGGTATTTTGCGACTAGCGCAACCCTTACTGGTTTCGTGTATCTCGCTAGGCTCAGTAATAGCCTCGCGTGGAGAATCGCACGCTGGCTTTGAAGAATTTTTATACTCGCGTCTCTCGCGAGTGTTGGGTATTCTGCGACTAGCGCAACCCTTACTGGCTTCGCGTATCTCGCTAGGCTCAGTAATAGCCTCGCGTGGAGAATCGCACGCTGGCTTTGAAGAATTTTTATACTCGCGTCTCTCGCGAGTGTCAGGAATCTTGCGTAACTCGCCAGTATTACTAGCCTCGCGTTTCTCGCTTGGCTTAGTATCAGCCTCGCGTGGGAAATCACACGCTGGTTTTTCCTTGCTTTTAAGGCAAGTTGCATCTTCGCGTTTAACGCAGTAAAGATTGGTCTCGCGGGTAGCGCGAGCCAGTTTGCGAGGGACCATAGCCTCGCGTCCTCTGGTATTAGCTCCGCATTCAAAGCGGGCTTTGAGGGCTCTACGCCTCGCTCTCCGGTTCCTGTTCCGAAGTTGGGTCCTGGTCAGTCCAGTCCCCAAGTCTTCTTCGGCAATCGGAAGCCCATCCTCGGCTAGGATTTCTCGTGTGAACTTCGGCTCTATAGCCGCAGTCTCCAAGGATCCTCGTTTCTCGGTGGATACCTTTCTACCCGTCACTCGGGCATTGGAGTACTTGCGACGATAGTGCCGTGTCTCACCCGAGTCACCTGATCCGGAGGAGAGGAACTCCTCGTACTTCTGCTGGTCGATTTCAATGACCAGCGTGCCTACTTCGGATCCGATCAAATCAACGTCCGACTGCGCCACTATCTCTTCATCCGTGAAAGAGACGACTCCCACTGTGGTCGCCAGTTTGTTCGCTGCAAAATTTCCTTTGCTTCCTTCCATTGAATTAACTTGAATTACAAATAGAAGTGAACAAGATAAGAAGAACAAACGAGAGGATTTATATTTATCGCTCTCTTTTACAAAGTAATTTCGTGGGATCAGTGGCGATGGGATCTGTCGAGCAGTTCCTTTGGACGATCGAATCGTTGAACTCTTCTCTGTCGAAGATATCGGCCGACTGTAGACTGTCTTCTCCGGTCTTTCCCGAACTCAAGGATCTCTCGCGTACTTGAATTCTCTAAGAACCAAAAGGAAGAAGAAGAATCTCTCTGACTTCAAGGCTCTCTCGCGTTCTTGATTTATCAGATGATTCAAAAAGGAAGACAATTGCCGAAAAAGAAGATCCCTAGGGTTTCACCAGGAAGGTATTTATAGCCCCCAGGTTAATGCAAGAGTTTCTATTTAAATAGAACTCGTCATTATCAAGGATTCTTCAAAGGTTCCAATCAAATATCTTAGTTCTGATAGAATTCTAATTGGATTTGATTCGGGTATTTAGATAAGCCCAAAATCATAATTTCAACCAATTTGAGATTCTGGTTATCTGCTCACGCGGAGCTTTAATCGCATCAAAACGCGGCGCTAAATAATCAAAATGCAGAGCTAACGCGGAGCTATTGATCATCTCTGCGTTTTGCTCAAACGTGAGGCTAAAACTAGCCATACTGCGGAATCAACGCGGAGCTATTAAACATCTCCACGTTTTATTCAAACGCAGGGTTAATGTAACCAAACGCGGGGCTATTAAATTAGCTCCGCGTTCTGTTGTGGAAAATCCTTTTAACTTAGAAATTTTCACTGCCAACAGTTTGTCTCTTGGATATGAAAATGAATGTGACACATGTAGATTAAGAAATATATATTCTTTAGCTAAAATAATTCTAAATTCATTATCTAAAAAAAAAGAGTCAAACTGTGTTGTTATAGCAAAACTCAGCAACTGTACATTTTTAATATTATTTTATATTATATTACGTAACGTTAGGTTAAATTACGTTATGTTATGTTATTTACGATTATTTTTTTAGTAATTTTCTATTATTGTTGTTTATAATTATTTTGATTATTAGTGAATTGCTTGAATAAGAGAGAGAAAGTTTAAAAACTTATGTACTGTAAAGTGTATTAAAAATGAGGATCAGACGGTTCTAGTTCGAGACGAAGAGATTAAAGAAAGATGAAAAAATTATTTTGATAGCTTATATAATGGTAGTTTTACTCAAGATTTGGGAGATCTTACTATTCAATGTAAGGATATGAATCGTAGTTTTATGCACATAATCAAAGAATTTGAAGTAAATGAGGCTTTAAAGAGGATGAAATCAAGAAAAACTGTTGGTCCAGATGAGATTCCTATAGAGATATGGAGGTACTTAGTAGGGATTGGTGTGAGGTGTTTAACAGATCTTTTTAATAAAATTTGGCAAACTAAGAAAATGCCAAATGAATGGAGGAAGAGTACCCTAATACCTCTGTATAAGAATAAGGACGACATTCAGAGTTGTTCTAATTATCGGGGAATAAAACTCATATGTCACACTATGAAGCTTTGGGAAAGCGTAATTGAACATAGATTGCGACAAACTGTTAAAATATCGGAGAACCAGTTTGGATTTATGTCGGAGCAATCGACGACAGAAACTATTCATTTACTTCGTCAACTTATAAAGTGATTCCGAGAGAGAAATAGAGATTTGCATATGGTATTTATTGACTTAGAGAAAGCCTATGATAAAGTTCTACGAGAGATACTTTGCTGATGAAGAAAAGAGTTCCCATCAAGTATATCGACATAATTAAGAATATATATGATAGAGTAGTGGCCAATGTCAGAACATGTAGTGGTTTAACAAGTGATTTTTCTATCACAATTGGATTGCCTCAAGGATCAACATTGAGCCCATTCTTATTTGCTATAGTGATGGATGAGCTTACTAAAACCATTCAGGATGAGATACCTTGGTGTATGCTATTTGCT